>QCXZ01000041.1:32188078-32326761 GCA_025024175.1 Rhyzopertha dominica
TTTTTAAATTCTTAGGGGGTGGAAACGACCTGGTCTCCCTAACGAATTTGTTTATATTTTGAAATATTGCTTTTCTCATGACTACCTAATAACCTACTGAGTATGAAAGTGTAACAAAGCTTGGTACGGGAGCTACGAATTTTTAAATTCTTCAGGGGGTGGAAACGACCTGGTCTCCCCTAACGAATTTGTTTATATTTTGAAATGTTGCTTTTCTCATGACTACCTAATAACCTACTGAGTATGAAAGTGTAACAAAGCTTGGTACGGGAGCTACGAATTTTTAAATTCTTCAGGGGGTGGAAACGACCTGGTCTGCCCTAACGAATTTGTTTATATTTTGAAATATTGCTTTTCTCATGACTACCTAATAACCTACTGAGTATGAAAGTGTAACAAAGCTTGGGACGGGAGCTACGAATTTTTAAATTCTTTAGGGGGTGGAAACGACCTGGTCTCCCCTAACGAATTTGTTTATATTTGAAATATTGCTTTTTCATGACTGCCTAATAAACCCTACTGAGTATGAAAGTTGTAACAAGCTTTGGTACGGGAGCTACGGAATTTTTAAATTCTTTCAGGGGGTGGAAACGACCTGGTCTCCCCTAACGAATTTGTTTATATTTTGAAATATTGCTTTTTTCATGACTACCTAATAACCTACTGAGTATGAAAGTGTAACAAAGCTTGGTACGGGAGCTACGAATTTTTAAATTCTTCAGGGGTGGAAACGACCTGGTCTCCCCTAACGAATTTGTTTATATTTTGAAATATTGCTTTTCTCATTACTACCTAATAACCTACTAAGTATAAAAGTGTAACAAAGCTTGGGACGGGAGCTACGAATGTTTAAATTCTTTATGGGGTGGAAACGACCTGGTCTCCCCTAACGAATTTGTTTATATTTTGAAATATTGCTTTTCTCATTACTACCTAATAACCTACTGAGTATGAAAGTGTAACAAAGCTTGGTACGGGAGCTACGAATTTTTATATTCTGCAGGGGGTGGAAACGACCTGGTCTCCCCTAACGAATTTGTTTATATTTTGAAATATAGCTTTTCTCATTACTACCTAATAACCTACTAAGTATAAAAGTGTAACAAAGCTTGGTACGGGAGCTACGAATTTTTAAATTCTTTAGGGGGTGGAAACGACCTGGTCTCCCCTAAACGAATTTGTTTATATTTTGAAATATTGCTTTTCTCATTACTACCTAATAACCTACTGAGTATGAAAGTGTAACAAAGCTTGGTACGGGAGCTACGAATTTTTAAATTCTTTAGGGGGTGGAAACGACCTGGTCTCCCCTAACGAATTTGTTTATATTTTGAAATATTGCTTTTCTCATGACTACCTAATAACCTACTAAGTATAAACGTGTAACAAAGCTTGGTACGGGAGCTACGAATTTTTAAATTCTTTAGGGGGTGGAAACGACCTGGTCTCCCCTAACGAATTTGTTTATATTTTGAAATATTGCTTTTCTCAGTACTACCTAATAACCTACTAAGTATAAAAGTGTAACAAAGCTTGGTACGGGAGCTACGAATTTTTAAATTCTTTAGGGGGTGGAAACGACCTGGTCTCCCCTAACGAATTTGTTTATATTTTGAAATATTGCTTTTCTCAATACTACCTAATAACCTACTGAGTATGAAAATGTAACAAAGCTTGGGACGGGAGCTACGAATTTTTAAATTCTTCAGGGGGTGGAAACGACCTGGTCTCCCCTAACGAATTTGTTTATATTTTGAAATATTACTTTTCTCATGACTACCTAATAACCTACTGAGTATGAAAGTGTAACAAAGCTTGGGACGGGAGTTACGAATTTTTACATTCTTGAGGGGGTGGAAACGACCTGGTCTCCCCTAACGAATTTGTTTATATTTTGAAATATTGCTTTTCTCATTACTACCTAATAACCTACTGAGTATGAAAGTGTAACAAAGCTTGGACGGGAGCTACGAATTTTTAAATTCTTCAGGGGGTGGAAACGACCTGGTCTCCCCTAACGAATTTGTTTATATTTTGAAATATTGCTTTTCTCATGACTACCTAATAACCTACTGAGTATGAAAGTGTAACAAAGCTTGGTACGGGAGCTACGAATTTTTAAATTCTTTAGGGGGTGGAAACGACCTGGTCTCCCCTAACGAATTTGTTTATATTTTGAAATATTGCTTTTCTCATGACTACCTAATAATCTACTAAGTATGAAAGTGTAACAAAGCTTGGTACGGGAGCTACGAATTTTTAAATTCTTTAGGGGGTGGAAACGACCTGGTCTCCCCTAACGAATTTGTTTATATTTTGAAATATTGCTTTTCTCATGACTACCTAATAACCTACTGAGTATGAAAGTGTAACAAAGCTTGGTGCGGGAGCTACGAATTTTTAAATTCTTCAGGGGGTGGAAGCGACCTGGTCTCCCCTAAATTTGTTTATTACTAATTTTTTATTATTAATTATTACTAAGAATGAATGTGTAACAAGGGTTGGTACGGTTGCCAAGATGTTTTTCGTTATTACGTACTAAATCTGGAGGTGTAACAGCTTGATCTTAAACTTACGTAGATATTGCTTTAAATTTTAAACGGCCGTTTTTCATCGCCGAATGCCAATATTTTATAAATTATACAATTTTAATTGTTGTAAATGTAGCTACATAATATAAACGTTGTAACGGCTCTTGATATCGGCGAAGACAGGGTAGTCATTTGTTTGATTGTTTTGGGTTGGGGTGTTTTTTTCCTGGTTGTTTTTTATACGAGGCATAGAAATGTGACCATAACATGCTTATACGCAGTACCTAATCAAAAATAGCTGTACCTGTCGCGTAACCCTACTGCTAGTCCCTTAAATGCAATATTTGTCTGGTCCACTGTAATATTTCGTTTTTCGTTTCTGAATTCGTTGCTGTCTTCAGCCACATGGATATACTGCAAACGAATAGTGTTAAAGAAAAAATTGTTGATTTCTCGCATTTTCCTATGTTTTGTTATGTTCTAAGAATTATCAGCATCTATCTGTTATTCCACTTTATTAGTAATACATAAGTGTTTGCTGCTTATTGCTGAACACTTTAACCTTGGTAATAGGATTTGGTTGTAAAATAATCGAAATTTCATTTTTTCTGTATATACCTCTCCGTATGTTTATACCGCTTCAAGTCGTAACTGGACCTGAAAAATAACTTTATTTATGTTAAAAAAGAAATAGGTAGCAGTTCTACAAACCTCTTACTTATTTAGCATTGTCACACTCACCTCCTCTCCGTAATGAAACGAAAGTAATCACTTTAAACTCACAACTCACAGATTGACCACAGCGTGATGCCTGACGCCTGGTGTACCATGGAACGAAGTATGTAACTAAGTCTTAAGAACTAAGAAGTATCTAACGTGTTATATTAGACAGACGCTTTGTTGCCATGCCGATGCACTATCAGTTGCGTAACGGTTTATCGGTCATCGAAAATGTGTATATGAATGATTTACCAATGTCGCATTTCTCTTTTATTAGGACGATAACGAAAAGCACTAACAATTTGGCTACGTCTACCTACCTTGAATTTACTTTCTGTCTTGTTGACAAGCCCCTAGATATATTAACCACTTACTTAAAAAACGAATTCACTCAATCTCTTTCTCAGCACTTTTCGCCATTAAACGCACTTTTTTCTATCTTCATCGTAAATTATAAAGTTATAAACAAATATGTATTACCTATACATTACCTATGAAGCACATCTGGAAGAAAATAAAAAAATCGTTTTAAGATCTTGGTACAATCTTCCCTAGGTTGTTTCTCTAAAAATGTGACCCATCATAACATGTGTACCTACCAGTTCCCAAAGTGATACATACTATTATGCTGTATGTCACTTCCATCTTAACTATTACCATTATTACCTCAATAACAAATTAAGATATGCTAACCAGTAATACGTATTCATTTAAAGAAAAAAAAATGGTAAAAATATTTCGTTACAATGTACAGCATAATAATCGAACATTTCAAAGCTTAAATTATTTTATAGTCACACAGAAAAAGCTTTGTCTATGATGTCGACGAATATATACAAAATAAGTAATTTCAAACCATCTAGAACAAGCTGATTTTGAACTAGTAATTAGTGAATAGTAAAACTGGCGTGGCAGCAAAGAAACTTTATTGATCTAAGTTGTACATTAGGTACCTACACTATTCATTAACCGTGGTTAATTAGTGTTAACTTGCACTTAGCCTTAAATTTTAAGATTAATGCCAAATTAACTATACTTTGTAATTCCAGGCCTCCACTCTAAAAATCCAGCATGTAATGGGCATCGCCATCATGGCGTGTACCGGTCTGTTGGTCTGCACAAAGATGTGTGTATGAATTCGGATGTCTATTTTATACTTCATCAAAGAAGTTGCGATAATCTGTAAAATATCTGCTGATATGAAGGCTAATCAAGACAAGACCCAAGCAATAATTATTTTGCCTTTTCTTTGTAATAAAAAGTCCTATCGTTGCGATATTTGTGTAGTATGTAGATGATAGATAATACAAGCAACAACTAGCGAACTTTACCAAAAATACATTTGTATCCATAAGCAGTAACGATAAAAAGATTTTCTTTTATTATTACTATGCTTTGCGTCTACTAATTCATGTGTATCTACCGTATATATAGATACTTGATTATATTCTGCTTTAAAAGAAAGACCGATAGCAAGTATAACTTAACGATAAAAATGTTTTTGTCTGGAACAGGGATTCGAACTTCATTTTTTAGTTTCGATATAAATAACGTTTTTTTCCTTTTCCGTTTACGGTTCCGTTCAGATGATCAATTTTTAAACATTTTAATTTATTTATATCAAAAAAGTATTTCCCACTACAAATAAAGAAAAGCAAACTGTAACTGAAATAGAGATGGAAGAGTATGTTTTGAACATTCACTTTTGTCATAGAAGCAATATATTTCTCGGTTCAGTTCAATTTCTTTTTTGACATAAATACAGTTATTTTTCAGGTCCAGTTAAGACTTGAAGCGGTGTAAACATACGGAGAGGTATATATAGAAAAAATGAAATTTCAATTATTTTACAACCAAATCCTATTACCAAGGTTAAAGCGTTCAGCAATAAGCAGCAAACACTTATGTATTACTAATAAAGTTGAATAACAGAGAGATGCTGATAATTCTTAGAACATAACAAAACATAGGAAAATGCGAGAAATCAACAATTTTTTCTTTAACACTATTCGTTTGCAGTATATCCGACTTGTCAAATCTCTCAATAAGCTGAATCCTTATCCTATACGCACTGAAATCAAGTTATCTTTTAATGGTTGCCTTTGAGGTCTAAGAATAATAACACTACTTGTATATTAATTATTGCATTTTTGGCAACTGTGCGCAATACCGTGCCACCATCGGCCACCAGTCGTCAATAGATTCCTCAAGTATGACATCAGCTTTGAAGTCGGAAGTTCGAAAGCAGGCGCACCCCGCGTTCCAGTATAGAGTTGCCAGTTTTATTATAATTATTAATCTATTATATTTCAAGTACATCTACTACGCTATTAAGAATTTCACAATTCTATTACATTTTTGTAACAATTTATGTTTCAAAATATTTTTTTCGTTTTTTCTTGCCGCATAGGTATAATCTATTCGTATGGAATATCTGTTTCCATTTTAGTGAATATACTTACTTACATCTGGAAAAATAATGATAATTACTACAGTTATTAGCCCGTTAATAACCAAAATGTTAGTAATATAATGAAAATTGCTAACTAAAATTTATAGTATTACAATCATTATTGAACCATTTTTGTGAGCTGATTGTTTTTTCTTAGGTATAGTTCTTAGAAAGAAACAATTAGTTTACGACATGGACGTTTCGGCTCCAGCCTGGCTCTTCCTCAACATTTATTCAATTAGAAATTTACAGTAGATGTTTTTTCCACAGAAGCTATCCAAGAAATATGACTAGATCATCACTGTATATTATGTATATTATGCATTTTCACTATGGCATGAAAATCACCAACAGATATGCAGTAATTTTTTTTCATTTAGTTAACATGTTGTTAGGTTAATTGACTTCAACTTTTCTAAGAACATATCCCCGATAAAAATATCAATCAGCTAAATTCATAATTATATACATTTCGGCTTTTGTTATATCTGGTTCAAATAAGTTTTTAACGGACAGTTAATATTACCGTATTTTGTAGATAATCATATTAGGTACTTAAAACGCTAATCAACAAACGACACAAAAAGCAAAAGACTTGTAGGTAGGCAACATACACATTTCACATATGCATCTTTAGCTGTAGCTAATAGAACTGAATAAAAATATTTGATTTTATGTACTATTTCACTCAAGGATTTAAACGTTATACCAGATGCTGCGTACAAGCAATTTAATAAATCTTATAAAACACACTTTTTTTAGTAGGTACCTGCAAATCTGTTAGCCATATTTGACTACTAATCTGTTATAAAAAATTGGAGACATCTATTGAAATTTAGAATGTTCTATTTGTAACACTTTTTCCAAAGATTGTGGAAGAAGCATTTAATTAGCGTTGTATGTTATTTTATTCGGTTTCTTAATAATCAATAAATATTAATAAATAAATATTACATTATCGAATTCAAGTGTGGTTTGGTTATCAACTAGATCCAAAGACTGTGGTTGGAAGATGATCGACAATACATTGGAACCAGTCCAGACACTTTACTCCCACCTGGGCCTCATAAACTCTTCAAAATAATTTTCTGCAACTGTAAAAAGGGATGTAGTGCTAAATGCGACTACAAAAATGTTGGATTGTTTTGTTCTTTTGCACGTACTACTGTTGTCAAGGCCAGTCGTGCTTCAATGTTGAATCACCAACAGAAGAGAATTCATTTGATACCAACGAGGAGACATGTGATGCATTGCTATTGAGAACTTACTTGCACCCAGCAAGAAGAACAAGAAGAAGATGAAGGAGGAAAAGAACAAGAAGCAGAGGAAGCAGAAGTATTAGACAATTATAAATCTGACAAATAATTTCCCCAGCTTTTTTTTTATTTATACCGTTTTCGTTATTCCCAATACTATTATTTTTTATTACCTATTCTATAGTTTTAAACATTAAACAGGATCACGATAGACCGTTTAACAGGCCTACTAATTATCTATATGATCTACAATTTTTATCTGACCTAATTTTATGATAAAACTTACTGTTTTGCTATAAAACGGGAAAACCCAATTTTTGCGAACCTTTGACCTTGAATAAAATTTTTTCCAGGTACCGGTTCGATGGGGACTTTTCAGCATTCATTTAAAATGGTGTTCCGAACATTCATACCAATTTTTTGCTCTGTGCGAACAAGCGCATATTTTAATTTAATTTTAAACTATTGATAAAATATTATTTGTACTTACCGGTATTTATCTAAATTTAACAAATTAATTAACAATAATTATCAAAATGTATCGTTATATTTTAGTAGTCCTAATCTGATCATTGGGGCCTACCCCTTCAAACTACACGAGACAGAGTAGCAGCACCTATGACTAAATTTAAAACTGAAGGCAATTGCCAATGTACCTATAGATAATACAAGCAATATTATACACAAACAATAAAATGTATCTACTTACATCGATCATTATATTTTCATTTTAAACACTGTCTTACTTCAAAAATCTAAACTGCAAACAAACATTCCTTATTAAACCACCTCTGTATAAAAAAGTTTAAGCAAACAGATAATCTAAATTTTTAAGAATTCGTCTTACATTGATTTTGTTTATTAAAAAGAAAAGCCGCTCTTCTTTTAAATACTAGTATAGTCGTAATCTGATGCTCTGCATACTTGGCTGCTGGGGTTTCTTACATGTGAAGATCATATCACGTCAATCTTAAATCGGCAAACTTTGTTGGAAAGAAGTCTTAATACAAGTATGAATATTTGCATTGCTTGCGATAGTGCTAACGACAGATAAATGTAACATACGAGTTCACGCACACATCTTTTCTACGACCGATAGACCGACACATACTGTCATGATGTTACCATAGTTTGTACAACAATCCCAAATGTAGTGTGCCGTCTTCATAGCTGATGCAGAGGATATACGACTAGAGCATAAGATATACCTATTTAAAATGCAGTAAAATTATAGCTGTAATGGTTAAAATCATAGGGTAAGCAAGTGTGCCAACTAAATACGTATAGGTAGTAAGCAATTAAACGAAACTGCTGGTGAACGACATAGTCCAAGAAAATTTTACTTTGCTTTAGGTAGGTATAGATATAACATTTTTTATTATTAAATAATACTTGCTACAAGCTATACCTATTCGTATTGCTTTTAAATTGTTTATTATCAAATTATCGTCAAGATTGATTGTAGTCAATTCTCTAGACATTTAATGACTTGAACTTATAAAGCTCTTAGAAATTATCGTAGAATAAACATTGCTGTTTATTTATTTATCTGGATAAAATCAGGAGTTTAATATACATTATTTCTGATTATAGTCCTAAAATCAGCGCACCTATTAGGGAAGGATACGAGAAAGAAAAGTTTGATGAAAGGCCCGAGAATATTTTTAAGTAAGCGCGTTGTTAATTCAATCTCAGTTATCTATTACTATATATAAACCAAAAGAAAGAAAAACAAAACGTATCAGGTGTACGACAGATGCTCAGGGCTAACGCTGAAATAACGTTTAATCCTTCATAGAGGCGAAAATATTAAAATACTAAGCTTTTCGCTGCCGCTTAGCGATCAGCTGATTCAGTCGAACAGATCGACTGTTACTTCTCTCACAGCCAGAACTGCCAGTACTATTGCAATTATAACATTACGCTATTACACGTATTTCATACTTGTATTACATTTATCACACAATTCATTTTTCAAAACATTTTTGTTTTGTCCCATATAAATCTAATTCTTTGTTCGGTTGGAGAGCTTCGTTTTCGAAATATGGGGCATTCCACGCGAAGCGGACAGGTAAAAAAACTGTATGTTTCCGATTTTAGTAATATTTAAGTATGTTCTACCTATACTAGCCCTTGATACGTGTACCAAATATTTTTGTAATATAATGATTGGTTAAGAAGTTAAGGGACTGAAATTTTGATCAACCGGTGGGTATGCAAGTAGGTCCCTCAAAGCCGATTAGCAAGTCCTAAAATTATAGATTAAAATAATTAAACCACTGGATTTGTTACTTCATTTAATGAGCTTTTTAATTGTATCTTTGGAAACAAAAAAAATGTTTTACCTTAAAAAAATTCGATTTAATTTTTTCCTTGAATTTCACAAAGTTAGACCATTTCGATTTTTTTCTGAAAATAGCTAATATTGTATAGAACAGCCTTGCTAAGTTTTATAATGGGCGCGAAGTGGATTAGGAGCTAGACTGGAAATACTGCCGAAGCGTGGCGTCCTGCGCCGCGCATCCACCCCTAACGCTCGCCACTTGTGCTACTTCGGCATAATCCACATAATCCACGCCCCACGCCCATTATCAAACTTATCAAGGATGTTCTACAATAAAAACGTTGTATAATAAAAGTAACAATTTGCTTTTTAAAATAATAAACTGCATTTTCGTAAATGCAGTTGGCCATAAAACTGTATTTGAATGAGGACACAAATATTTCGTATTATTAATGATTTATCCAATTGAGGAGGACAATGAGTATTGTAGCCTTAGACTTGGATGTCTTATTCTACAATTTCGGGAAAAAGATTCATTGTCTAATTTAAGCTTAAACCAATTTAAAGTTACTTAAAAATAACGTACGACAATAGTGTTGGATTTTACTTAAAAGCATTATTACAGACTAGTTTGTATATGCATGTAAATAACAAAGACATATCCGCTGCTTGTTGTTAAACTTGAAGGGGTCTCTATCGGTATTGGTTTTTAAAAAAATTCTTAAGGTATATGATTGTAAATATTATGTTACCATGTATATGCTTAAAAGTTAAAATACTGATATGTGTATGATATGTGTATGATAAATACCATGGTGCAGAAGATATTAGCAGGTTTTACCTCAATCGCAATATTTTAAGCTAAAGCCTTAGGCATAAAGACAACGCTTAAGGAACTTCTCAGTAATATTTTATATTTAGTTAATGGCAATATTATTTTATTAAAATGAACTGAACCGCACTCAAATAATTTTGTACAAATTGCAGTGGTTTCAATATATGATATACTCTTCAAATCATTCTAAAAATTTATGTGCATATTATCGTATTATTTGCCTACGAATTGGAAAAATATTTCCAAATATTGCTACATTTTTATAATAAAACCAGTTAACCATCAGCTTATTAAACTTTGGGTCTTTTCTTATTGCAACAGTGCCTTCGAAAGGAAAAGAGGACATAAGTATTCATACACACGTGATTGTGACGACCGACAATATGTAAGAAATGTTTTTACAAAAGAAACACATGAAGGTACATTAATATTTCATTAGCCATGGAACATATAATATTACCTTGCTGCATATTGTATTCAATTCCTTCTTTCTTTTTTTCACACTATGTAATATGTAATTCGGATTATTTTTATTCTCGTTGGTATACAATTTCTTGACCAACTGCAATTACCTAAATTGTAACGTTTAAAATGTCTATGCATAGGCATTATGACATTACAATATTATTTATAATCATGTAGTTAGGTGTGTACCATAAACATTTTGTTAGATGTTATAAATTACATTAGATAAGGTACCTACAGGTTTCTGCGTTAATGTTCGTTTCATGCCATCTACGAGTGAAAAAACTATTTTAGCTTACACACTAACTACGGCGACCGGCGTTTGTGTATAAAACTGATATTTACAATCTTCCAACGACCGGTCGCAATAAGCATAATTTTGTTGATTGTCGCCAGAATGCATAGGTCGCCACTTTGTTATGTAAAAAACGAGGTCGCCTTAAGGTTCGTTTTACGCGTATGCGTGTGTGTGTGTGTGTGTGTAGTAATAAATGGTTAGCAAACTAGGGATTTGTTGTAACAATATCAGAATTTTAATATTTTTTCAAATTGTTTAAGATGTTCCCCGAATTAAAAAGGATCATCCGGTTTATCCGGTATAAACAGAAGTGCAATCGTTACATGAAAAACTGTGTATTCCGAAATGATTCAAAACTGCAATTTGTCTCTGTTATGCACAAAGAGGGAAAATACATTGCCTGCAGTAGAAAAAGCAATATTTAATCCAAACGAGGTAAATAATTTAGACAGACTAACTGAATCTGAAGCAGCAAACCTAAGGGGTTATTATATTTTAGCATCCTTATTATGAATGGTTTTAAAGGACAACTTAAATTTTAACAAACGTGATGAGACAATTTTTGTATTAAATTTCTTAGAAAACCGTTATTGAAAGCAATTTGGAGTATTACACAAAGTTCTTTCTCAAAAGCATATAACGAAAGAGAAAATTTAAAGTCTGTGGAAAAGAGAATGAAAAATCACTAATTTTTGTGTATAAGGATGAAAACAAAAATAAGATATAATATTATCTGTGCATGTTGATTTTCTAAATATTTCAAAAAATAAGTAAAGGTGAAGATTATTAACTTCTGTTTCATAACTGAAATTATAGTGTGGTGTTTATAAATATAAGAAAATTGTATGGATCATGAGGATTTCCTTTAAAAAAGAACGTCATATACGAGTACATAACGATACCAAAATTTAAAATTGGAAGAGAATGCAATATTTTTAGAAATACGTTTACTAAATTATTGTTTAAAAGCTGATTTTTGAATATTATGTTTATTATTGAAGCAGAAGAAATTTTTATCTATTATAGAACGTTAATGTACCTGTTTCAAAAACAGAATGATGAAAAATCAGACCGCCAATTACACATAATAGCATTTAGGCAGACTCAGCAAAATTAAATAAATTCAAAATTTGCAGCGTTAAGGGTTAGTGTTCTATCGTAAGTTTTGGAAAATGACAAAGCAGAATCTACCATCAATCCACGCCAGCTACGCTGTGCTACTATAGTACTGTCATAATGTGGATAGGCAGCGGATATGGAAGATGTGAAGGTATATTCACATAAAATGTTTCTTGAATTTGTTCCAATACGGAAACGCACGCACACTCGCGGAACTCTAATGGCAACACTGCATCCACCCTTTCACTCCAAATCCGAGGAGAGAGAAATGCAGTGAAGCAGTATGGAGCTATTTAACTGGGATCAGATCAGAATTCCCCCTTTTCCGCGTTTTATCTCTGCTCTCTATCAACCCTTTTTATCGCTATCGGATTGGATTTTATTATAACGGGACTATGGGATTTTCGTTTTTATTATCATAAACCCGGATTATTTAAATTCAAATTCATGAATTTTACCCACTACTGAAAGCAATACGTATTTACCACCTCGCCAAAGCAAACTGCACTCGTGGATAAAACGGATCCAAATCAATTAAAGGAGACGGCGTGTACGAAAGTTTTACCAGTGGCGGGTGTATTTATACTCCCGATCCAAATGTGCAATCTACGTACAAACATGACATTTAATGCAACTATTAATATAAAAGAGCCGACTTGTTGTGGCGCTTAAAATCAAAAGAAGCTAAATGCAAATATTAACTTGTTTAAAGATGATACGCTTTGGGTGAACACTCCAGTATTGTGCAAAAATTAAAAATTGTTATAACACTAACAATAATTTAACATATCACAATACAAATCAAAAACAATCCAATAAATTCAACCGTATATAGTAAACATATGAGCTCGAACTAAATATTGCACTCAAATAAATCCCATTTTGGAAACTAGTGTGAAAAATAGTGCACAAAAGAAACACACAGTAATTACCTTCAAATTGTGGGTTTCCTATAAGCTGATTGGGTCATCTTTCATCAGAGAATACTTAGAAATATCTATACAATATTTCCAGACACCTTCAACATTAACTACTTTTCAACATATCGTAAAATCTACTGTATACGAAATAAAAAAAAAGAATAATCTGCCTTAACTGTATTATGAAAGAGAACATGTATTTACCTGATTTAACCACTTTATCTAATAATTATATAACATTTGTCAAGATAAAAATAAAAATAAACTCTTGTGACCATAACGAATCCCTTTTTTATTTGGTCCACTTTAATATTTAACGCAGAAATCAGTTATAAATCCAATATTATATGTATGCCTAGTAACATTTGTCAATAGTTTGTTTTTTAACACGTCTAGTGTTACTCTCGTGTGTAGTGATCGAGTATATTTCTTTTCGTTCCCACTGCCATTGTGTGTACAGCCACTACTACCTAACAAATACAGATTAAATTTTAAGTTAACAATAAAGCAAAATTTTAGAGTAAGTAATTTTATTTAACGACAATAGCAGAGAAGATACACATTAGATAATTTCAAAAACTTCAGTGGAAGTTATGTTTTTTACGATGACGCTTTTTACTGTCATATTCTCATATAAATTTTGCCTGTACCCTTGCATTTGAGTAATATACATTATACACATCAAATAAGTGTGAGAAAGGTAGTCAAAAATAAACTTTTTTTCGTTTTTCAGCTATTCAGTATGGATACACAATTTTACGTAACTAGGCTTTGCTAAAACTCTCCAATGAGCACACTGTTCGCTGTTGCATTTCCATAAAAATAATTTCAAAAGCCCAACCCCATTCCTTACAAAGTTAAGAAAGGAACGAAAGCATTATGCACCTGCAATTCAGAGATAACCATTAGCTTCATGCAATATGCAAGAACCCTTAATTTTTCCCGGTCGTTATATAAAACTTTAGAAAATTACTGCTGAAGCGTTCACCGTGCGGCACATACAGAAAAGCTGGTTTGGTTTTGAATCAATTATTATTAATATTAATAGTTAGTGCTGGAATTTGTTTATAAAATACAAGGATAATTTCCGCGACAAGTCAAATTATGTTTCGAGGCCACTGAGTTTCGCGGTCCCCTTCTGGTGTATACGCTTTTACGGAGGCGTCTACGTTTAAAATTATTAAAAACCTGGGCACTGACAGCTACTGTACCAGTAAAATATGATAAAAGGGTATACGCCAGGGAAAATAAGATATTATCTAATATTACACACCGGGGGAATTAAAGAACCGAAGAGCTTTTTTATTTTTACGTCATCGTGCAAGAGAAATTTTGGTTTCGGTCTTCTCTAGTCGATGATATATATATAACCTAATTCGCTGTGTGTTGGATACATCTTTTTATAGACCTACAATTTTATGTAAGTTCAATTCATATAGCAAAAACTAAGATTTTGTAGTACAATATTAATTTTACATGTAGGATCGTTGTATTCTGTAACGTATACTTCAATAATAATATTATATACTAATAACTACTCCAAATTTAGGAGGAGTCGACTTCGGGAGTAGGGTAAATAAATTAGAAAATTTTGTTTGTGGTAGCCAAGCTTTCGACATAATTTATTGTCATCTTCTGGGCTTCTACAAACATCCAGTTTACAAGTTCCAAAGTTACAAAAGTACTATTTACATATTATTTACAGAAAGTGATGTTATTAAGCCTAACAGCAGTATTTATCAATTCCTAAACTATTCTAAGCATCCATTAAAACATGTAGGTTTCTAGGTGTAGATATTACAACGCTTAATGACTCACTAAAATTCGAAATTATATATCATTAGTAGAAAGCTAGATGGCAATGCCATCTGTCAGCAGTACACTGGCAAAGCCGCATAGCTGTCACTATGGGATCTACTTCCTAAAGGAAGTGACCTGTAGCCTGACAAATTTGCATGCACCTGCATACGTCAACTTGACAGCAGGTTCCACGGCACTCTTTGCTGGCGGGCAAGAACCGACGGACATTAAAATGCTTGTCTATGCTATGCTGTCTGCACTGCAATCAACTACAGACAGATCTGTTTCGCTGTTGTTACAGCTCGTCCGTGTAGTTTAGGTCTAGTGCAGACAGCATGGCACAGAACTGGTTTTGCCTATATACCTTGGCTTGGTATGATGTTAGTAGAAAATTAAGTGGCAATGCTATCTGTCTTCTGCATTTTGATTATATATCATTATTTATCTTTCAAAAGCGACTTGCTGCTTGATACGATTTTTGTAGGAGCAATCACATGATTCGGTGGCACAAACATGGATCAAATTTGATTCGAGTTCATGACGTTGTTAGGCAACGACCGCGAATTAAACTCGGATTGACTTTGATCCACGTTCGTGCAACAAGACCCTAACAGCTTCTCTTTTACAAAAGTGAAACGACACTTACGTGAAAATCTAATTTTCATTTGTTTTACAAAATTAATTTTGATACTCATGGAATGGTCCGACAGGAAATTTAAGTGCTCATCCGAGGCTATAGGCTTCCTGCAGCAATCCTTTCTCACCAACCTTATATTTTAAATACAACTGCGCTACCAACTTAACTCTCAACTGTTAATATAATATTAGGGTCATAAGCTTATGTCATGCCCTTATATTTATTTTTTTACAAGATCAGATTATATTATAATATAGAAGCATGGTACAGCATGGATAGATACACATATTCACTTGCATATAAATTGCTGCATTTTAGATATCCAGACACATACAGACTGCTAAAGGTACTAGAGGTCACCACTAGGGTAGTGAACAGTGGTTTTGATTTAATCGGTTATTTATAAGAATATTCCGCATTAGGGTCTTACAACATCCTTTCATCCAGCATAAAAGCCTACAAAAAGTTTACATCTGACAAAACTCCAAACTGACATCTTGACAGTATTTCAGCATGAAAAAAAATCGTAGGGAAAAGGGATTCCGCTAGTTCAGATTCCTTGAGGAAAAAATAACGAAAGTTATAACAATTTTATGCTGATGGAAGGGAGATTATTTCTCGTAAAGCTCATGTTTGGAAATTAATCTAAAGGTATGGTTTTGTTTTTATGATTTTCTAACACTGAAATGCCAGATTCTTCCATATTCCAATTTCTTGTTTCTGTTTTTTTCTGGAGTGAAAATGGCGAACATTGCGCTACTTTACGGACTTTACAGGAAAGACCATGAGACAAATACAACGAAAAGGTAGCCTATAGATGCCTAGGATACGATGACGAGGAGACTAGGGAATGGGAGCGTAACTATGGGAAAGCAATAAAAGATTATTATATTTTTAGTAAATGTATTTCTAAAGCTAAACGTGCTTAAAAAGTCTTTTATTTTTTGTAGTAATAAATGCAAGTTTTTTAACAGTTTTAATTACAATCAAACCGGAGCTGTAAGTCTTTCTTTTCTAACGTTTGGTGGCCTTATAACAGCACTATTCGATATCTGAAAAGGTTACAATTGCAGGATGTTGGATTTTAAAGTGACACACTTATGCGTGGTTACCTTTTTCATCTATTTCAACATATTTGTCATTTACATATAAAATGTATAGGTATTTGCTCCGCTTCCGGGCTTGCATATTTAAGTTGCAAAGATTGGATGACCTGACTTCGTCTTATATTTTTTTATATATGCAATATCGCCTTATACACGCCAGGCCACTAAATAATCGCCACACATAACCTCTAAAATTGCACCACGTGCCTCAACTAAGCCCTTTTTACCGTGTTTTGTACCTTCCTGACCTTTTTTACACCATATAAGTTGAATTATTTGAATTGCATCGACAATTTGGATTTTGTAATTGATTACT
Source organism: Rhyzopertha dominica (assembly GCA_025024175.1). Lineage (NCBI taxonomy): Eukaryota > Metazoa > Arthropoda > Insecta > Coleoptera > Bostrichidae > Rhyzopertha > Rhyzopertha dominica. The sequence goes on from QCXZ01000041.1 coordinate 32,204,818, forward strand.
ACCTAACGTTGACAGTTACATGTGGAAATTGTGAGTTTATTTTGCGACTATACTACTCGTAATTTCAACAAATTGCATCAGAATAACTTGTTCATCGTAAACACATCTTGAAACTATTCGGTTCAGAATTGAAAAAGTAACCGCGTCCGAAGTGTTGCCGACGAAGCTACCGCTGTTGCTCTCTTGGAAAATACGCGATATCTTCAAAAGTATCGCAAATTTCTGGAGTCAGCATGTCATCATTCTTCATGGTTCACCACATATATAAGCTTCATCCTTTTAAAAGTTATTTTACATAGGTATGAATTAAGTGACCACGATTTTTATAAATAACTCGAATTTTGTAAAAACTAAACTCAACATGTAAGCAATAATCTACATTTACTTTACAGTTTTTTTAATTGCATTTCACCTGCAGAGACCAAAAAAAGTTAGTTTGTAGGCTGGGCGTTAGGTAATCGTTGACATTATGGAACAGTTAATTTTCATCCAACGTAAGAAGTTGCATGAAAATTATATAGTCTCTAGTAGTATGTGATACCGGGCTACCTGGCCGTGTTCGTGGTAATTCTTCTTTGTTGACGTTTCTCCCACTACTGTGCCGAGCATCTTTAGAGCGGAGAAAAAATCCCCACATCCACACCTACCTGGTCGGAAGTCTCCTACTACTATGAAAAATATGATGCTCCTCTTAGGCAATTCCTTGATGACGATATCCAGAGGCATTGGATTAAATGAAAAGGAACTGTTGAATGACCAGCAAGGTCTCCATATCTTACACTTAAAGTAGAAGGATCTTGAAACGCAACCAATATTGGGGCAAATACGTCAAAGAACTGTTTGAGTTGCAGTAGTTGTTCTCAGAGGTCTTCACAAAATTTCAGGCAAGTATTTTAGTCACGACTCAACATTTGTATGGAAGCCACGTTGAAAATTTAATCAGTTGAGACTTGGTAAGTTCGCAAATAGCTTTTTTCAGAAATAAAATTTTTAGAATAACATGTTTTTTTTCTGCGAATTTTCAAAAATGGTTTCGAAAAACTTTCAGTTACTCGACTGTTCTTCCCTGTTTAAAAGTTAAAACTGCCAGTTACCAGAGGTAGAGGTAAATCGATTCGTATCAGGATTTTACTAGAATTTTCCTTTTATAGAAATAATTGAGAGTGGCTGTTTTTATTGAAACACCCGATATATTTTACTCTCTATACCTACATAGACGTATAACTGTATTTGCACAATTTCGAAGTACTCATATACCTTATTCACATTTCTATGAAAGTCCATTACGAACAGTGAATTTAGTATGTGTCCTAGGGCAAGCGAATAAAGTATTGCATTTTGGTCTATACCAAAAGATCATTAGAAATTTGCTATATTCGATATAATAGACTGTATAGAACTTTGTTGTTTAGTACAATGTAAGGAATATTATATAATAGATATCACTATAACAACTGTTTTATTTCTCCATAGCTTTTAGTAAGCGATAATAGTGCGTATGTCGTTTAGTACTCGTATAACAGGAACATCACTGAATCAGTCAGAATAATCATAACGGAATCTCATTGAATTACATAATAACTTTTAAGCATGTAGGGTCCATTGTTTTTCTAAGTTGATGTATTTATAGTGGCTTACAGCCTATAATTTATTAGGTAAATAAATGCTATTCGTCAGCAATACACGTTGCTTCACGACATGATTTGATGCAAGTACTACATATAATTTTAACCTCGAATTTAATTCTTCTTTAACCTATTTTCGAAGCCTAGCTGGCACATTTTTAGAAAATAGCAGTGCCAAGCTTTCTAAAAACATTCTCACTCCACCCCAATACAAATTCACTTTCAGCTTCACATATAAAATAAAAATAAACGAAAGGGTTATAAATTGCCGGAGATTACGGTCCGATTAGGCGCTATTCGACGCTTTCCTGCGCCGAAATTTGCATTTACAGTGGCAATATATCAGCGCAGAAACCGAGAAGACCGTCGCTAATTCCAGCCAATTAAAATTCCCGAAAGGCAAGTTTAAAAACTTCCCGAAGAGCGCCCGAACCGGGAAAGCGCACCGTCCCATAACGGACAGTGGCGGTTTGTGAAAAATAGCAGATGTGGGAAAGAAGCCATTGGGTAAAGTCTTTAGACAATCAGAATCCAATAAAAAATAATCAAGTTGTGCGTTGTTTTAAACAATTAGTAACTCCCATAACTTCTAGTTACAAGTTGTGGTTACTTATGCATTGTGCAGAGCGTGTAGTTTCGGATAAGAGACAATGAACTAAGAACAGATTAGAATTAATCGGTAATCCGGTTGTTTTAGACACAGCCCTTTTTTATAGTAATTGACACTACACCACTGGAATCTATTTCTCTAATTGTTTATTTTATTTCTAAATTCACGCGAAATATGTGAATTTCGAATCACCCTTGAATGCTGTGGAATTATTTGTTTGGCGATTAATAACGTGTACTATTTTAAAATTGCATGTTTCTTTGGAGTATTACTCTCATGGAATGTGTTCTATCCTACACTCGTACTATCAAAATCTTTAAGGATCAATCTATGTAAGCTGTGTAAATAACTGCACCTTAGGGACATGGAAAGGATCTTCAGCAATATAGTCATTAGAATGGCATCTACGATGTCCCAGAAAAAGGCGTAAAGAGGTTTTTGTATGTAAATTCTGTACTTCACAAAATGATTCATGCTCAGATTCGTGAACTGAAAGTCATAACAAAACCAAATATGTTGTAAATATTCAATTTTCAGAAGTGTTTTCAAATTAAAACGCTATCCTGAATTTAATTTTGATATGATATTGAACAAAACTTTAATATTTAAGTGCAGCACGAAAAGTTTGATTACCAAGTTGAATTATGTGTTCATATTTGATGTCCTCATCTACCTTTACCGTCTTCTTCAAATAAATATGCTTTATTTTCATAAACACCGTTTGTGCCTAACTAAAAAATATAAAAATTATGGTTTGCATAGCATTAGTAATCTCAATGATAATAACATAGCCCTTCACTAACTTAACATAGGTATGTTAAAACTAACAGTACTATTCAAAACACTGGGTTTTCGCCAAATCACATGAAATATTGCACATCTCTAAAACGACCTTCTGGATGTAAAAAAAATAGATTTATTGCTGCCTAAATAGTAGTATATCTGGAGCAAAGCAGCTCAAGAATAAAAATATGAAGTTAGGTTGCAAAATTGCTAGCTTTAAGTAATCATAACCATACCGTTTTTTTGCCATCTATTTTGTAACGTGGTCACTAACAGAAAATAAAACTACAATGAGAAGCATGTGACCTGACCTGACCTACCTGGTAAGTGACTAAACTAAAATACAGGTGTAATTGTCTTATTTCCTGAAACTATGCAATCGGAAGGAACGTATTTTTTAGGAATACTAAGCAGCGAATTTGAAGATACGGTTTCGTCATTAATAAATAATAATTTCTATTATAGGCAACAGAATGAACCATGCCAATGTAACAAATGTGCACACACTTACATATCGCTGCACTGTACTCTGCATCTTGTGCTGTTAAACTGAAAGCTTCCACCACAACGGATTCAGATGTCACAGGAAAAACCAACTATAGAAGTGCAGTGTTATACCAAATTTTATTGTAAAATACGTGTTTTAAGTACGCTTTAGCTATACTTTCGGTCATATTTCAATCTGATTAAATCATTTTGCAATGAAAGGGTGTATTACTAATAATGCATACTGGAATAGTTTTATCCTTTGGTTCAGTCTGTCCTTTTGAGACAGCCGATAAAGCGGTGACGTTTCTACCAGGAAAAGAATTCAGAGTAAGAAACACTATAGTTAGATCACAACAGACGGAGTAATAAATACGCATGATATTCGCGTGATTTTCAAACGCAGCTTTCCTATTGGTTCTCCGCAACCGAGGGAGATCTGCTTCAACCCCGTTTCACACTAGCCAACCTTAGCGATCGACCGAAATTAAACTAAAATTGCAAAACTATGTTCTTGGGCAATTTAATTGTAAGGTATTGCTATACGGCATGTTTGAGTAAACTTTTCTGTTGCAAATTCCAAACCTGAACATTCGCTAAGTTCAGAAAAAGGCAGGTTATGTTACCTCAAAAAAATAAATGGTAAAATTTGTTGTGCGGTTTAAGTTACGCTTTTCGAAAGGAAAGGGGTTCCGATCATGTGATAGATGTGTGGACTACACGTGATTACTTCATCTGTTGGGTGATCCTAGTATAGTTCTTTCTACAGGAGATTCTTTATGGTTGTCTCGATTTTCTGTGGCTGGGCTAGCTTCCATGTTTTTCTAGTTTCTGTCTTCTGTGTAATACTTTCGCGCTGTCACAGTGATTTCTTAACGCGTCCTTGAAACATTTGGATGATGTTTATTTGTTCCTCAGTATCCTCCACTTCTTGAGTATTGTGATTGTATGCCACTCTTCCATGTGGACCACTCTTCTTGTATAGCATTCTTCCGTTGCCGCTATGATTTCTTTTTCTTTCTAGAGGCCGTCTGTTCGAGGTTGTGTAGGGAGTGTCGAAGTTCTGGTAGCCCATTGCGTTAAATTGTATTTTAGTTGTAGCTTTTGAACAATAATTCTTATCAAGCTACTTTTGAACTTATATGTTTTGTCTAACGTAAACATCTAAGTATCGATATCAGCAAATATCGTTCGACTAGGAATCGATGTAAAATATCGGTACTTTGAAAATATAAAAGTAACGTTAGCATTCCTGTTTAGAAGTAACCTTCTTATTTATCTTATAGTTTTGAGTTCTTTTTTTAATATTTGTCTAGTTCGTGACAAAAATTTTCCCTTTTACTTATTTCGGTTGTATTGAGTTCCTTTTGCTTTAAAAAAATCTTACTGATCATCTAAAAAGTTGGGGTTTGGTTGGTTATTTAATCATTCTATATGTTAATACTATTGTATGAGTGTCAGTATTTACATAATTTTGGTCTCTTACATACTTGCAGTTAATCCATTTTCAAACGTTGTGGGTTTATCGCGATTTTGTGGTGAAACGTTAAATCCTGTTATAATGTATCTATTCACTTTAGGATCTCTTTTTTTATATTTATTTTCAAAACTTATTCTGGCTTGGGTAAAGGCTGTTTATGCCTGCTTACCTTACGCCCCCCCCATTTTATGGCACAAGTTTGCTTCTAAAGTTTTCCACCGATTTGCTGCTTTTATTTTAATAATGCCGATTTTCATTATACAGGAAGAAACCTAAACATGCGTAATTATTATGTTGGTCAACGATTTTAAAACTTCTTATCTTTTTCGTTGTTGGTTGCTATGCTTTAAGTGAGTGTCATGTGCTTAGGTACATAAACTCACTTTATAAACAAAAATATTTTGCCGTTTTCAGTACTTTAACATATTTTTTCGTGAAATAAAATAAAATGAATTTATATTTTGGGTACATGCTGATAGGAAATAAGAAGTATAAGCATTTTTATAGTAGAAATTTATTCTAGAACAGCAAGTATTTCTGTATAATCAACTTGTACTTATTAAGTGGTAATTACCTACAGATTAATCGGGCAAAATGTACAATAATTTTCTTTGATTTTTTATGCATCGCTTATATACATATAGGTACAGCGTGTCCTGGAAATACACCGTCAACGTTTAACAGGTGATAGAAAATGCAATATTATAAACTTTTTTCGAATAAAACAATTCCGAAGACGCTTTGTTTTTTATATAAAGGGTGTTGAAATTGAATTTTAAAAATTATTTTTTAGGACGATTCCTGATAGATATCAATTTCCAGTTTGGTGGAAATCATAAGGGCATAAGGTACAAGAAAAAAAGTCATCGGGAGGTTTCTAAAGCAACAGTAGCATGCGCTGGGGTAATGCACCCCCCCCCTTATTAATAGAACTTTTAGGTCTGTAGATTTTTAGACAAAACTAATACAGTTTTGTAATCTCTAACCAATTCTAAATAAAACATGTATCTTTGAAGTTTACCGTAAAACGACTCATTCGTCCCTAAAAATTGATTTTTTGATTGAAAATACTACACCGCCATCATTTTGTGAAATCAAAAGATCTTATTGAAACAAACAACAACAAAAAGTAATGAAAAAAGCAATTTTAAAAACTTTTTCGAACAAAATTTTTTCCGAAAACGCTTTTATAATAGTTTAGTTAGTTTTTTAAATTGATTTTTCTATCACCTGTCAAACGTTGTCGGTGTATTTCGAAGACACCCTGTAGATACGAATAGATATTTTACCATGTGGTATCGCTAGAAGTTTTCTAGCGTTCTAAGTAATAAAATAATAGTAGTAACCGCCAGGAAGTCACGGTTACTAGCTGCGAAATAGTAGCACCAACATATTAAAAAATCCGACACGCCGCCACTGCCGACAGGTCACGCCACACACGAACCGAAGTGAGTTATAAATCGGGATAGCGAATGCCCAGGCCCCCGTGAAATTGAACCTAGTAAGAATGCAATACGCGACAACTAATCCCCCATTTCTTTCTCTAATTTTACTAAGCTGCAGTAAAGTCCCCGAAAGTCGGGCTTTGCATATAAAACATGAGCGATTCAATTTCGACACCCCCGCCCAACCCCGAAAACCGGGATAACGGATCGCATGACGGGTCCTGCTCCGCCGGCAAGGTGGTGTAATAATGGCCGGGCACGGCACACGTGATGAATTGGTGCATTAAGATGTAGGAAACTTGAAATTCAGCCATCAGTTTCGCTTGCTACATTGCCCGGCCCGTGTGTTGAAGCGGGGCACCCCGGCACCCTCACCATATCATCAGGGGCGTACCTCGTTATACCACAACATAACAGGAAGCGTCGCCGCTGTCGAACTCTTTGATCTCTCGAGCAAACTTTTTGTGAACTTGAAGTGCGTATKGACCTGATATAACATGTATACAGGGTGTCACGCATTTCGCCGGTTACATATAGACCGATTTGCCTAATTTGGCTTAAAGAGGAAATAGCGAGAACAGGAGATCTAGCGGACTTCCAGTATGGATTTAGAGAGAGGGGGTCGACTATAGATGCTCTATCCAGAGTTAAAGAAGTGGCAGAGTTAGCAAACACGGGAGCTTTAGGAGGGAAAAAAATTTGCCACCTAATTACTCTGGATGTGAAGAACGCATTTAATTCCATGCCCTCGAAAGGGATTATAAAGCCTTCAACAAGAGAAAAATTGACCCTCATATAATATCAGTAATAAAGTCTTACTTCTCGGACAGAACCCCCATGGTTGGTAATTCAGGTAAATTGGAGGTGACATGTGGAGTTCCCCAGGGCTCCATTTTAGGTCCAACATTGTGGAACGTGTTTTACGACTCGGTTTTGAGGATTACGGTGCTGGACAGGATACGGCTTATTGGATACGCTGATGATTTGGCAATAGTAATTACTGCAAAAACAAAAGATGTACTACAATTTCTTGTAAATGATTCAACAAAGCAAAGTTTTACGTTGGATGAATATGAATAACATGGAGGTGTCTCAGAATAAGACCGAGGCAGTAATATTAAAGGAAAGATATAGCTTTAGAGAATTTAGTTTCTAATGTGGTAACTGCCAGATTTCTACGTCTGAACACGTTAAATACCTAGGGGTGACGTTAAACAGGAACATGTCCATGACGCAGCATATAAGAGAAATAGAAATTGAAAGTTTGAAAATTATAAAACAACTGTATGGGAAGTAGTTCTTAAGTTGAAGAAATATAGAAAAATTCTTCTGAGTTTGCAGAAATTAACGCTTATCTGTGCATGTAGCGCTTATCGCGCGGCTCCTGGGCTTTATGCGTGGTGTCTGGGATCCCTCATATTCATTTGCTGGTGCAAAAGAGAAGGAGAATCTATCACGAGGGTAACGCTAAGCAGCAAGTCTGTTACAGCCTGTAACAGACTTGCTGCTGAATGTTGTATTTATTTTGTAAAACTAGTTCTTTAATAAAATAATACTGAATTATGTGTGTTCTTAATTTTAAATAATAAAAAGTATATAGTAAAATAATATTATTTATATACAATTGTCATAGAATTTACTTACCTCCAGGAATAGTAATAAAATTCTTCATTTCTGTCAAGATTTTAATCTCATTATAGAAAGTGCTGTAGTAGTGTTTTATGTTTAAACAATTAATCACTGTGGTCGTGGTTTAAACATTTAAAGTAATCAGTCTCATGAGATAGAAAAGGATAAAAAATTCTAGGGAAATCTAGGGAATTTTTTGTAAGAATTATAGGGATAAATTATATACCTGATCTGGCAGCACTGGTTACAGGTCACTTTTAGCAGGAGGAGTAGCAAAATAATGTCGATAAAGCACAGTGGACCAAAACATTCATCCCCAGTATTGAGACTTGGAGAACTAGAAAATTTGCTGAACTCTCATATTGGTTGTCACAAGCTCACAAAGTGCTAACTTGCCACGGATGCTTTCGTGCTTACCTATCAGGAATGAAGACAGCCAATCGTAGTGATTGCCCTTACTGTGGAGGATATGATGATGTGCGTTATACTATATTTAGTTGTCCAAAATGGGCGGAACAGCGTAGTCAGATGGCAGAACTGGCAGGGTAGACATTTCTGAGCGTAATCTGTGGGAGCAAATGTTAGTGTCACAGAAAAACTGGGAAGGCATTACTGAAAATCTGGTCGAGATAATAAGGACAAAGGAGATGGAAGAGAACGAACTATATCCACGCTAAAACTATCGACGTAGTTGTAAGGCTGAAGTAAGCATTAGCGGTTTCGGTCTTACAATTCATCGGCGAAAACATGTGGAGCGGTTTTAGAGAGTAGGGCCCCCCAAGAGGGGGGAGGAGTCTTACATACCCCCGCTAGTGGTGGGATACCTATAAAATGTTTCCCCTCCTCAAAGAAAAGAAAAGAAAAAAATAAAGGGTGTCACGCATTATGTGGGCAACCTCTCGGAATCTGAAAACTGGTGCAATAATAACACTATTTTACTTTTTTTGAAACTATGGCCGCCTACTGAGATATTGACTCTTAAACATGGCGGAAGAGAAACAGTTTTTCAAAAATATATCTTAGACCGATTGATATAATTTCATCAAATTTTGACTCTTATTATTTGAACTGGAAGCCGTTAAAATGATGCGCACATTTTTCTCATAAATTTTAACCCTTAACTTTAAAACTGTTAAGTATTTTTTCAAAAATATGTTTATTTCTAATATTTGGGCCTTGTACACAAAAAAAGATACTCTTGGTTGATGAGGCTAAAATTGACCCTTTTCGAGAAAATTGCAGTTGAATGTTAGGATTTACATTTTCACCACATGACTAAATATTTTTTTATCAAATTGTCCGTGATAAATAATAAAACTGGGTTATAGATGCCACTGTTATATTGATATTTGACAAAAATTTGTAATAAATTCTGAAATAATTTATATCATTTACATCATTTATATTTTGAAGCAAATGATTTACTTTTTGAGGGTCTGTTTGGGTGTCGTAAATATTCATCAACTTTTCTTGCAGCCTTAGCATTTGTTGAAAATGTTATTGGCTCTTTCGAAAATATTTTATTGATTATGCAGCACTTGCCCTTGATTTGAGTAGAATTTTGTAACTTTAGTGAAAAAGTATAAATCTTGTTAGATCCTAATTATCGAATCGGTTGCAAAAATTTGTTACTAGCGGAACATTGTCGGAGGAGTGTAGTGTTGCTCATGGGGTACCACAGGGCTTAATTCTGGGTTCTCTGCTATTTTGAATATTAATTAATAATCTGCCATACTGTACACCACGAGCAAATGTTCTCTCTGCTGATAATACCATCGTAGGTTGTAGCAGTTGTACTCTTCAACAACAGTTAAATGAATATCTATAGCAAATAGATGGCTGCTAACAAATTACACTTCAATAAAGGTAAAACAGTTAAGGTAACTTTTGCACTTAGGGGAGGTGCAGATTTCTTGGCGTATGCATTGATTCAAGCTTGTCTTGGCACAAACACATTAACACTGTTGCCTAACAAACTGTAAAAATATTTAGCTAATACATAATTTGTCTCGTAAAGTTCTTAAAACTGCCTTCTTTGCGCTCAAACAAACTCATTTGGAATACTGTATTACTTTGTGGGGGCATGCTGGTTCAGCACAGCGATCGTTTAAATTACAAAGAGCTATAAGAATTTTAGCTGGGTTTGGATATCGGAATGATTGCAGATCATATTTCTAATCATTAAATATTCTTACCTTCCCTTGTTTATTTTTATTTAGGTATTTAACATATATCTCAAAAAATTTTAATCACTTTAGAGCGCTAAGCTCGTTTCATGGATATAATACTAGGAAAGCTATGACATGCTTAAATAGCCTAAGAATTAACATAACTAAGACATGGAACCAACTATTACTATATAAAATTTTATAATGTATGTAGTTTGTTTATAAGAACAATAAAACAATGTCTGATTCGTAATCATTCTACTCGATTGAGGAATTCCTGAATGATGATCTCAGGGATATGCAGTTGTAATAAATACTAGCAAATTGTATACGAGTATGAATGTATGAGTGCTTAAGCAGCTGCAGATTTAGCGGCGAGAGGAAAGCACAAGTACACATCCATAAAAGCTATTAGATTTCGTTTCATTGCTCTCAGCACTAGAACAGTTAAAAATAAAATGAAAGGAAAGTCTGGAGACAACCGCATACTTCTTGAAGCATCTCATCTCCATGGACATTCATCGTGTGCTTGGTGCGCTCCCGAAATCAATCCCCAGATTTTTTATTTACGAAAGTGTTTCGTTGTTAGTAATTAAGCAAGTAATGTATTTGTTAATGTTAAACTCAAACAATATCGATGTAAGGTATTTAAAATGGGTGGTTTTATATATTTTGCTTACATTTAACTGCAGTTAATCAGGTTATTAAACATATGTCTTATTTAAAAGCTCAAATGTATTTTAATCTAAATTCAAATTTTGCAGCTCTTGATGTACACTTAATAATTGTAAATAAACCGAGGGTGGTCCGGTGCCGTGGCGTTAGTCCTAAAGCCCCTAAATCTTTGGATATATCACTTACCTTTAAAATCTCCATAACCATCAAATAGAAAATAGAGTTGAAATCAGCTCGCTTATCCCCAATAAATTAAGCAATATTTTTTTATTTTTTTTATTTATTAAGTAGAGGTATAATATATAACCCAATGTATCAGTGTCCGAGGAAGAATTTTAAATATTAACTGTTTATACAGAAAACGTTATTAGACAAAGTAAAAAATTAAGATACGAAAGCAGAATTGTGCAGATAATTAACTATTCGTTTCTCTAAAAACTGATGAATACTAGGCCAAACTAAATAATTTATCAAACACAAACACATTTTATAAATTTATTTCATATTCCACGGGCCAGCTTCAAGAAGACGTCACTGGCATTTAAAAATCCTGGATTCCAAACGAGTACAAATTAAAAATAATGGACTCATGAGGTCCAAATCTACATAGCCTACCAAACATTCAACAAAATGGAATACCTTTTGAGACCGCCTATGTCTAAGTATACATACAAATTCGCCAACAAAACTTGAACTTGAAGAATTCCGTAGGTTTTTACGAGCAAGCTGAATGAATTATCAATACTAAACTACTGTCTTCTGTCGTTTGATGTGTCTGATCTTTTTAGTTTTGTTTTTCTGAATAAGCTTTTAATTCTGATAAATAGATACTCCCTTCTATCAAAGGCAAAAATGAAATTAACTATTTAATATTGTGTTATTTTACGTGACGTATCCAACTACCTAGACGATGGGCTGCCAATGGGTTCTTTGTATCCAATCTTAACCAAAACTTTCAAATTGATTTTTGAAGAAAAACTACAATAAAAGACAAAGTTATGAAAATGTGTTTATCTTTACCACATATTGATGATGAATGATATTGTTTTTATTTGGAACAGAAGCGACAGTTGATATACACCCTAGAGAGATAAAAGGATGGGGTTCTTAATTTTCTTGACTTATCTATATCGCTATGGAATAAAAAATTCTTTAAAATTTATATAAAAGATGTAATAATCGCGGCGTGCTCCAATAAATATCTTTAATAATCAAAATCATAAATGTATCTCTTGAAAAGAAAAGCTTCGAAAACGAATTACAACCGTCAAACATTTGCTTTCTAATAATGCACACGGCCAATGGATGCCGATGGTTTAAATAACCCTAACCCAATTACCCAATGTATAAGATTATATAAGTAATACAGTCGCGACKCTAAAAGAGAGAACATTTTTAAAGCGGGCTTCATAATTCCCTGTGGAATTCTATAAGGTATTTCTAAACTGCTCAAATAGCGTCATAAAATGTCTACCTACCAAAAGTGAAAATGAAAAAGTACTTGAAATTGCCCATATAGTTGGGAAGCTGGCATGATTGCAAACAAGTTATGGGAGCTTGTATTTATATAAATCGGCATGACGGGTTATAACTAGTTAGTTTAGCAATTTATTTATAACCTAATATACATGCGTTTTCATTAAAATATACTCGCATATATTGCACAGGTTTTTGTCTAACACGGATTTTTATATTATTTCATTTATTGTACAATAAAAAGAACACTGTGGAATAGTGCAAGTTTCCTCTATGTACTGCAAAGTTACAAGCTTAAAACACATTTGTAATACAGCGATATTGAATACAATTAATTACAGAAAATCTGTTTAAGGACACGTTTGTTCATCCAAATATCCTCTAGTGGTAACCGCTGATATTCACCAATATGTAACCTAATGCGTCCAGCGAACTCTATAAAATATGGAACATCGGAGACCTCTTCAATCTGTTTCCAATTGAAATCTGCGCAGTTTCTTGAGGCGCTTGCGCCATTCATTATTCAAGAACAGTCAATGTCATTTGCGATGCCAGGTGCCAGCTATCAAGCTGTTTTTTCCACGGTTAAGTTACATTTGTTTACCTTTATACGCTTAACCGTAACGTCAGCTGTTAGCGTCGTTGTTTGATAAGACATTTTGACATTGACAGAGTGACATGAACACCAAAATATCTGGCACTGCACATTCTGCTGCGCAACTGCGCATGCCTACGAAGAAATAAGAATTGTCCAAAAAATGTTATGAATTTAGAAAGTAAATGATCTAAAGGTGCTGGTTTCGTTTTTGGAGTCAAGGAAAATAAAAAGACGTATGTTCGCTTACCTTAGGTACGGCGTTGCGAACACGGGATGCGGGTAAGTCACCAGAAGAGGTAGCGGGACCAAAAGCGGGAACGGAACCAAAAGCGGGTGTGACGAAGCGTTAGTTCAATTGGATGTAGCACAGCGAAATCGGATACACATTCACTAGGTTTGTTTATTTATTATGCACTTTTTTTGTTAGATATTTCTAATGTTTTTTATTAATGGTCAAAACGACTAGATATTTGGTAAGCGAACATCTTACGCGCGAAATTTAACAACAAACAAAATTTACGATAGGTAATAAAACACTAAATATTGAAGTGTATCATCTCAATGGAGATTTGGCGTCAATACATATAAATAAATTATTATATTTAAACCTTGAGAAATGCTTTTAGGGGGCTATCGAGAAGTATTGGGGGGCTTAGCATTCTTTAAGAAATATTATATAAAGCACATTTGGCACAAAAAAAAATGAGAACGTATTTACTGGATTATCCAAGTATGTCGCCAACCGCCTTCCCCGCCACTACGCCTATGGTATCTGCCCCTCATCCACGGTTGAACTTTCATACACGTTTATCCTTTCATACGGGCCCGTACCGGATCAAACTTTAAAAAGTAACGTGATATACTACGCAAGAACACGTTGCTGAAAAATCGCTTACGCTGAATTACTGCGGAGTATGGCAAGAACAGGGAGAATGATTTAAAGCGCAAAATTGCACACCAGCGTACCAGTTGTCTACAGTTCTTGAAAGTTCTGTGAAACCAACTGATGCACTTTATCTTCTTTTCTGTCTATGTCTGTTACAATCATTCATGTGCCATTATTAAACTTAATTTGCACTACCAATTTTTTTAACTGAATTATATCGTTTTCCTTTATTGTAATCTAGTCAGTTTTTAATATTTGTCAACCATCTCCAATAGTATCACTCGTACCAAACTCAAATTTTAAAATACGACTGATTTCTTCATTTCTACGTATTTTGAAAAGTAGCAATAAATCATCTTTTCATTAATTTATTTCAACAGAATTAAGCACGTATCATCCAGTAAATATCAGGTACCTACATAGTAGGAGCCAGATTAGAACCCTGGGTGGCACCAAAGGTTGATCTACAATAAAGCAGTCTCAATAAATCAGGACATACTAATACCGTCGAGTCTTGCCAACAACATGGAATGACCATCTCACAGAAGTTAACTACAATCTATTTATTTCTCATAAAACGCCGCTGCGAATTTGATTTTGAAAACTGGACGTACTTTCGACGCTGCAGCATTCAGAAAAGACAGCGTTAGTCTATACTAAATTAAATATGTGAAATAGAAGCCCACTTGAGTAACCTTTATAATCTTTAATCTCTTTTKATCKTTACTGMGATTACAATTATGAAAACTACTGCCACCATTACTAATCAAAACACTCTTGAAGTGCATATTTAACTGTCCATAAATCTTTCAGGTTGTCAGAGAATGCTGCGTATACATCAGTCTCTAATTCTGTAAGTTATATATACCGTCAAATAGTGACAGATTTAGGTGCCCCATTTTCACATAGAAGCCTCGAAGGGGACTGAAGAGTACATTGGTGTACAGTGAAGTGAAGGTAAATTTATGAGTGGCCCCTGGGGATAACATGGAAAATTCAATTTTCCTTAAAACAAATAAAGAATGTATTTATCCATTCGTGTCACTCAAGCCATTCGATTTTTATATTTAGTGAAAGTGTACGTGTTCATACTTTCCATGGGCTTTTGTGGATAAAATGGTCAAAATAGAGAATTTTCCTTGCAAGATTGCGCCCTTATTTCAATACTTTAGCCACCTGCAACACCCAAGCTTCTGATTTTTCGAAGCCAGACTCAATTAATCATTTAGTGAAGGGGCTCGCGTGAAAAAAATGGGCAAGATATACCATTTACTTATGTTAAGGAAAATCGAAATTTTCCATATATTATCTCTACGGATCCTTCATAAATTTAACTTAATTTTATTATACACCAACCGTCTTCGAGGCTTGCATACGAAAATGGGGCACCTAAATCTATTACTATCTGACGGTCTAATAGTAAATGACTGTCCTTGTGATATTGTGATTAGCGATGACCTGACCTGACCTGGTGGTCATCTACATAAAAATAATTGCACTAGGAGATGGATCGAGAAGGCGATCATGAGACAGTCCAGAAGGTAGCAACCAGAAGACTACATCGCTAGCCGGTACTTACGCTACATCGAAGGATGTACGAGGAGAATCGCACACTATTGAAAAGAATAAAGGAACACATTAACACTCATCACCATTGGTACAAGTCGGCAGAAGCAGAACACCATTGGAAGACCTAACATTATAACAACTCCATTTCACAGCTACTTCTGGGGAATGGAACGATACGTGGGTATAAGCATCAAGCATTAATCGACGATACTGGAACCAGCCAGGAATGAAAAGCCTGTAGAGCAAGAATCGAAGTAATGTACATAAATAATTCGTGATTGTTGGTTAAATTAGCACAAGATTCGTGGATGTTTGTCAAAAAAGGAACATTTCGCCACTGTAGCGAACGTTCTCAACAATAATGCCAGTTTATGTCAAAGCATTATTAATATATTCCGGCTATAAATAGGTTAGATCATTATCAGCAATGCCTTCGCCAGCTGCCATAGTTTTTCCATCAAGGAGTTTTTGAGTTTGTTTCTAAGGTTGAAAATATTCAACTGTCCCCCAAATACATAAACATAATTATCTCATTGGATTTCGTCACTTTCTTTACGAATATTATCCTAGAACTGTTTTACATATCATACGGTCTGAACGGGAACACTATTCTACTAGAGACAATCACAAACATCTTAAAATTTCTATTAATTTTTTTTCTCATTTAAGAATGGATTCTACTCACAGATCTTTGGTTGCCCAAGGGGTTCTACTCTTAGTGCCACTAATAATATCTAACTTGTTGTACAATTTCATTCCGAACGACTCATTCTTACCATGTCATATATAGAAACCAGTGAGGTTTTAGTGCATTCATTCAACGATTAGACTTCACTATTGAAAATGAACAAGACACTGTTCCTTCCCTTGACGCTAGACCCACCTTACCCGACATATATATCATTTTCTAGTCTGAACATGATTTCCACATAAAACTTAATCTAATTAAAATTTTGAAAACAGAATAGAAGAAAATTAACCAGCTTTCTTTTACAACTGAAGTTCTTGATAAGCTAGAGTATATACTTGTGCAGGATACCTACCCCTCTCATTTAATTAATGAACTTCTTTTCGGTATTGACAATTCTCGGATTTCTGTTTGTAGGACAGTTAACTTGCGGTGATTGGTGAGTAGTTATAAACATCCACCACAGCCTATGAGTGCCACATCAAATAATTTGATACAAAGAAATTACTTATCTATGTGCTGTACATTATTAACGTATGCATGCTTTATGAACGAACAATTTACCTAAGATCACCGGTTTAGCGTCAAAAGCGTTGTATTCCTGCACACAATATCTTTAAACCTTTCTTATACTCGTCCAGCAGTTTCTACTCATTTTGCTTTAAAAACGGAAACACTAGTCAATGATTAACGTTGAGGAACTTGAGAGTAAGATAGCAAGGGAATCATCCGCACCTGCACTGTACCATACCCTTCTTGATATGTGCCGTCAGAGCCCGTTTTGTATTGCGCTTGTTCTGAGGAGCAATATAACTTTTTCTTCCGGCATATATCTTCAAAAATTATCTTTTGAACTATTTTCTTAAAAGTGTGTAACTTACTTCCCAGTTTTAATATTTTTGTACAATTAGTACTGATAGTATCACAATACTGGGTAATCAATGTTCTATAATTCTAACGCAAATTGAATATTAACCATAATATGTCAAATATTTACAGCTAAGCACTCAAGCTAATATGTTGCCTAAGGTCTGTATTGGGACTATAGGGGAACTGATCCACAACGCTGCTTTTGGACTGTCAGGGTTAGATAAAGTTTATGACTGTGGCGCGGGTCACATCATAAACCCATTTTACTGCAGCAGTATGTTAGGAAACTGGGAATACTGTACCTTCACATCTTAATGTTAAGTGAACAGGTTTTTTACTTGTTTTACTGTCGCTCAAACGACTTCCATTTATAAAAGACACTGGTCGACAAGCCTTTAACGCCGGTTTAAGTGCACCGAACCTTTTATTGCATTTGTTTTTAAGACGAATGATAACATTAGCCTGAACAAACTTGTACCGACAACCGACATAGCAAGACAACCAGCCATTTCGCTAATTTGGAGCATCTGTAATAAACACCATTAAGAAAGAGGCTAAAAACACCGCTGTTCTACGCCTCATCATTCACGTCCAACCCTAAACCCCAACACTTTTTCAAGGACACTAATTCTCTGGATCTGCTTCCCGCTCGTAATGATACATCTGCCACAATTAGTATGTGTTTACCTCTTCGTTTCCACAAGAATTTTTCATCGTCGCCTTCCAACTTCTCCTCATCAATCATGTTTTATCTCTTTTCCGTTCTCCGGTGTGTCCCTTAAATTTTTATCGGCCCTTCGTGACAGCGTAGGAGCAAGAAACTCTTCTAATACGTCATAAATTTAAAGTAATCGAGGGCGTAACAGGAATAATGAATTCAAACATACATTTTTATGTAATATTCATGCTTGAATTATGACAAACAAAAAGGTGTCGTTTTACTTTCAAATACGGAAAAGTTGGCCAATCTAAATGCATTATTTCGGCAAAAAAGTCTATAGCGCTATGTATCAGCTTGAGGTAATACTAACGTTTGAGTAGATGATTGCAAACCATATTTTGGTTAATATTTAACACACACATATATATAATCCGCAAAGTTTACATAAAATACAAGAATGATGTTTTGATTCGATATTGAATAAATCGTGATACAACGAAGCCATCGACGAGATGATAAAGACCTAACTCCTTACTTAAATGCCACTTAATAGTTTATTACCAATAAGCAGGTTCAAGTTTTTGGAAGACATAACGAACTCTATAGTTGGCCATCAATTTTTATGTCAAGGTCCAAAGCAGACGAATCGATCGATACTTCAAAATCATTTTAGATTTAGACGAATTTGTGGAAAGCGAATGATGCAGTATTTTACAATTTGTCCAGGTCTGTAATAACCTTAATTTCCACATTATGAACATCCTTTCTGTTGAAATAAAAGAGCACTTACGTATCATCCCTATAAAAGTGACACTCACCATGGCTAATGGTCGAAACCAGTACAGAGGTGTACAGAGTGAAAGGTAACGTCGTGACATCGCCAAGACGCGTGGAACCATTTCTAAATAATTAAATTACCAAACAACAAATCTGGGTTAAAAATATTTTATTATCAAGGGCAGAAAAAGTATCAATTATGTGAGAATAATAATTGCGGGAGATACTATGCCATCTGTTGGCACTCATCCGCCTCTGCCGGGAACCTGTTTCTGAATGAAAGCTCACCTTGTAGTGAACGTTTAAAAACCGACAGTGATTCCTAACGACGGTTCCCGCAAAACGCACAGTTCTTAAGGATAATAACAAAATTAAGCCCATGCCATTTTGTCTGCATCAGAACAATCTGCGCTATCAAGCG
Organism: Rhyzopertha dominica; assembly: GCA_025024175.1. NCBI lineage: Eukaryota > Metazoa > Arthropoda > Insecta > Coleoptera > Bostrichidae > Rhyzopertha > Rhyzopertha dominica. The sequence goes on from QCXZ01000041.1 coordinate 32,223,665, forward strand.
ACAGTTGTGAAATATTCTGTTTCTTAAATAGATGCAGATATTAAAGATACTAGAATAAATTATTTTTTTTAATTTTTCAATTATTGTATAGTGTGAGCAAATAAGAGAGCTGGCCGGTCATATCTCACAAACCAGTAGCCCTAGAACTTTCAGGTAAAAAATTTCTTAACCAAAGTGGCCAAGAGAAATTGCTGGAAAATATTTTCGAGTTTGTAAAGTGACCGCTAGAGGGCGCTGTGGCACCTCCAAATTACAAAATTAATGTTTGTGTCATTTTTAGCCTAATAGATGTCTGCGATATTAAACATATGAAGATTTTTTGGACTAAAATGTACAATTTTGGTTTAAAACATTATTTTGCTTAAAGGAGTGGGGGGCGGGTGAATATTAATATAGAAAATTGCTAATAATTCAGGTTTTGCTTGACCGATTTCAACCGTCAAAGTGTCACTTTCAAGAGCTTATGTGCCTTTATGAAAAACGATTTTAGGTGTCAGAACATCATGCATTTTTATATATATAATTTTTATATATAAAATAACAATTGAATATAGACTAAAATGGTGGAAACCGCACCATTTAAAAATTTCGAGAAAAATCCATATTTAGGAAGTAACTTCAGAAAACGCCCTCTTGGGCGGTCAATACACAAACTATATTCTGACACTTAAAATTGCGTTTTATAAATGCACATAAGCTCTTGAGAATGACACCTAGTCGGTTGGAATCGGTCAAGCCAAACCTGAACTATTAACAATTTTCTATATTAATATTCACCCTCCCCCACTCCTTTATTTAACATTTAGCAAAAGAATGTTTTAAACCAAAATGGTAGATTTTAGCCAAAATAATTCTAATACGTTTAATACCGCAGACATTTATTAGGCTAAAAATGACACAAACATTTATTTGAAAGTTTGGAGGTACCACAGCGCCCTCTAGCGGTAACTTTAAATAGTTTCCAGTAATTTCTCTTGGGCATTTTAGTTGAGAAATATGTTTTACCTCAAAGCTCTAGGGCTACTGGTTTATGATATTTTTGACCGGCCACCTCTCTTATTTGCTCACCCTGTACATGACAAATAACTAAGATGAAAACGTCAAAAGTCGATAAAAATTTAATTTTTTATTTTATTAAATTACAATTACCGATATTTCTGGGCGCGTCACTGATCAACCATATCTCCCACGAGCTGCTCAAGTGTCATCAGCAAATAAAGTTCTTGGACCGGTCGCAGGACGGTAAGTCGTTATAGGTAGATGAGAAACAGAATCAGTCCAAGAATTCAACCCTCCGGTACACCATAACTAATCGAAATGCAAGTGGATTAAGTCTGCCATAATAAAACAAATTGTCTTTCATCCTGTAGATATGATTTGGTCAGTACAATACTCTTTCTATTAAAGAAATAATCTTTCAGTTTATTATAGTTTAAACTATCAATGCCGCCTTTAAAAAAAGAACTGATATGACGAGGGATATATAGGAATACATTTGATTATATTGGTTAGATGAATAACAATTACGTTTATAAGTAAGTAATTTGGCTATAATTGAGCTCAAACCATAAGCATCTATACATTATTATTAATTATTAGGTGTTAACTTTTTTTAATTTTTAGATTGAAATGCTGTAGTACTCACTGACAAGCGTTTTGTTATAGTTTGTTCCATATAACTGCGCTACATTTAAATTTGTTTAATATATTCACAAAATAACTGTCTCACGTCTGAGGCCGGTTTCCTACTTTCGCCAAGAGCGCGGCTTATTTCGCTCTCATGAAAATATCTATTAGACTTGCAGCAACTTCAAAACTCAGCAAACAGCGCGCCGCCTGTTCGCAAAACATCCATGCTCCGCATAAGACGTGTTTGATATACAAGTCACGTCTTCAATTGAGAAAAAGCACGCAAAATATGTCGAGAGGCCGCGGGGAAAAATAACGAAAACTGCATTGAGAAACAATATTGGACTGAATATCAAGCTGATTGTTTACATACAAACTCATATTACCGAATTCCTACGTTCTGAGGTCTTATCCGACTTCATGTGCTGCAAAGAAGGCATTTTGAACGATAAATTATGACATCATTTCTCTAGAGGGTCTTTATAAAGGCGGCGTTGCCGGAAGTTATGCAAGTAACTAACGGGTTTTATAAACCTAATGTTTTATCATAATATTATTAATCCTCTTTCGTGACTTTACTGTTATGCTACTATATAACCAGTTTTCAGAAAAAAAACAAATAATGGGGGTTCATAAAAAATACAGTAGATCAACATATTTTTCCATGCGTCCTAGACTGTTTCACATGTCTTGTAGTTGTTGTATTTGTGATTGCCTAACTCTAACAATTATTGCAATTGATATGCAATCGTAAATAACTAACCCAACAATTTATCACTTTTCCCGCCCATGTATGACATATTGTTTTCCAAACTTTATAAAAATTATTTTTCAGTACTAAATTTTGCTAAGTATTTTTTGAATTTGTAATCATGCTATTGCTTCCTGAACAGATACTTAGACAGATGTTAGATAGCTAGTTTTGAAATGGACATATAGTAAAGGGATTTTAGAAATACATCAATCCATCCTGCCTGGAAGTTTCAAGAAGCTTTCCCTGAGATTGCCGCCACCTAAGAACAATTTAAAAAGCATGCATCACAGAAATGTGAACCTATTTCGTGAAACTTGTAAGAAAACATTGGCATCTGTAAGTAAGAAATTAGATGGCAATGCCATCTGTTAGCATTACACTGACATGATGACAAAGCCACCCAGCTGCCATAATGAGATCTACTTCCCAAAGGAAGTAACCTGTKGCCTTACAAATTGGCGTGCACCTGCATACTTCAATTTGACAGCAGGCCCCCACGGCACTGATGAGCTAGAATGATAGCGAAATAGATCTATCTGCAGTTGGTTGCGGTGCAGACAGCACAGCATAGACATGCATCCTCTCCATTCGGAAAAAGTAAGAGGCTGGACAGCCATCAGCAAAGGAGGGATAATTAGCTTATTTTTTAAAATAGAGGACTTTCTCATTAAGATTAACTTTAGGGTCATGTTTTATTTAGTTTTCAGTGACATTAAATCCTTACACCATTCACACAGCAATAAGACAAGCAGGCTATTTTCAGCAGGACGGGGTAACTGCATGTTGCACATTAGAAAATTTAGGTTTTCTAAGAAATGTTTTTGATGACCTGATAATCAGCACGAATACTGCAAATGATTATCCCCTCCTTCATTTGTGATCTAACACATTGCAACTTTTTTTATTCGCCACACATTAAAAGTTCAATTTTTGTTAGATCATTCAAGAAAAAATTAATGAAAGTAGTGCAACTTTAGTGGTGTTGGGTTACGTAATCAGTAGTGTGCAAAGATTAACTGTTAAATATATATTGAGTAAGATTGTATTTTCAACAGTTTTTATAGCAAATGATTTTAAGTGAAAAAAATGTAAGCTTTTGTTATTATTAATAAAGTCGCAGGGATAACCAATCTTTGTTGTGCGGGCTTTAAATAAAAAGCTGCTGTCCGTTTTCGCTGGTCTATTTATTCACGTACTGTATAATAACACTACACGGGGGAGTACTGTTTACAAACGCTCGGTATAACACGCTGAGGCTCTCTGAACTAACTGGTGCCGAATGTCGAATCCCGAATTCTGAATTTCGAATGTTGCAATCTTGAAAAACGCTAGATTAAATAGACACGCTGAAGAGGAGGGGTTTTCTTTGGCGGTAGCCGCTAAAGGGTTGCCGACAAGCGGTGTTACAATTACAGACCTATTTATTAGGCCAACAAAGGATGCCGCACGCTTTTTGGCCACCTCCAATACGATAAGCCGATACATGCAAAATGTACTCGTACAATTGTGGTCATTCTTTATTGAAGTAAAAATTGACGTAATATTGGTTAGATTAGCGTGGTTTGGCGTCTGTTACAAAGATGATATAGAATCGAAGCTTTTGTCATTCAAGTTTCTGTCAACATGCAAAACAGTTGCTCTAAATTTCATAGCACTCAGATAATTACACGAGCAAATCAATGATATACCATACAATATCCTGTATCATGAAATATGGCAATACAAACAAAACTGGCAGTACCGAAAACACATTAGGAGAACCATACGGCTATTGATGAAGTTTTCGTCGCAAGTCCGTGGTCTCGGACCAAAGTAAGTCTATATGGATTTGCATTAGTTTGCGGGCTTTACCCTTAATTAAAAGGGTAAGTACGAAAAAGTCAATTACTAGTAACGTGTATATAAGTAAAGGTAATTTTGGCTATTGCAAACCTAAACGTTTACATACATTCGTGATTTTACTTTGTCTCTTCCACAGAGATAATTCATACCACATAGGCAGGTTCACATACGCTTTTTTATTAACTTTAAAATATGCATCAACTTGGCCTTGTACGATAAAATTTTCAAATATACATTATTGGAATGAATTGTGCTCGTTTGGTACTAAATTATAGCGCTATATATAAAAGCTTTACACAGCAACCCTTATCTGTTTAATTAAATAATCATTTGGGGGGTAGGTGCTTTTTTGTAGAAAATGTATGTATAATTGAAGACCTTGATACAAAAACCGGCCAAGTTCTAAATCAACATCTGGAGAAAACAAAGAAAAACGTTTTGCATTTTGCAATAAGTTTATAGCTAACATAAGTTCTTCAAACCTTTTAAACTTGTCTTAATTTTTACACCAAATTATCAGGTATTATTAGAAATAACTAGTATAAAAAGTCAGTCTCATCCTAAAGCGGACTTGTTCGGTTTTTGCACCAAGGTCCTCAATTCCATTATAACAAATTGTGCTGGTTCTGTGCTGAATTGTGCAGGTGTCCGCGAGTTTTGTGAGCAATCCTTATGTTTATTTTTTTTACATCAACGGGCTAGGTCAGGTTGGCGGTCACCTCCTCTTTTTGGGGAATATGTAATATTCAGCACAAAACACAATGGTGTTATGATTTCAACACTTAATGGTGTAGTTATAGGGTAACTGTAATACTATTTCGAAAGACATTCCCTTATTAGGAAATTATTCTTCATTAATATATTCCTTCTTGTGGGTAGCATGAATCTTATCTTCTCGTTGTAAATTAGGTGGTCTATCTGCATGTGTATATATTGAGTCTGCTCCTTCGATTATTAAGTGCCTTCCAAAGGTTGCGGTTCATGAGGCCGAGTAAATGTATAAGGGAAAGTTTGTGTAGTTAGTGCAGAATTTTAAGCTACCTATGAGGTACCTACATTCCATCTCTTTTGATTGTTTTGGGTTGGATTTGAACTATTTAGATATTTGGAGCTCTGGCATTTGGATTGTTATTTTATCCCATGCATTTGAGGATTTTCCACTGAACTTGCCATAAAATCGTATCCACGCAATTATAATTGTAGTCCAAGAATACTCCACCAATCTTTAAGGATTGTGAGCACTTTATGCTACCGTTATTCACACTAACCGAGGTATGAATTTCTTGTTTTATTTCAACATATCTATAGATTAGTTTGTAGGCTTTTATTTGTGATACAGTATTTTCTTGTGATATATATCTATCTATCTGCTTACTAATTATTAATTTTTAGGCCGATCAAACATTCAAGAAACTGATAGCTTTTATTGCTAGACTCGACCATCATCCATCACCTTTTTATACATGTTGTTTACCTGAAACTATGCATTAAAATTAATTTGTTCGCTGTTCTAAAAATGTCTAAAATATTTATAAACTAAGTATTTACTTTGCATTATTGTTGTAGATTACATACTAACCTATTTTATTTTGTAACTACAAATACCTGTACTTCTGAGGAACTAATTTAACAGTTTTAAAACCATCCCTATTAGCTTTGTTATAGAAGGTGGTCGCGATGTAATGGGCCAAAATTCATGACTAGATCCCTGACGTGAAAATATTGTGATTTAGACAAACTCATCTTAGTCCAAAAGTTGATACTTAGAGAGATACGGGGTGTTGAATGCTCAATATTATGTTAGCTTTTTATTTATTTCATAATAAATGCTCATGTTGAGTTAAAATTTTAGTGTTAGGGATTTTCTGGGCCAGGAGATTGAAATTTATCCATGGTTTGCTTGTAACTCATCGAGGGCGCCACCTGTGCTAGGTCGAATGCGTTGAAAACGACAAAACTTTTTTTATATCTCAACAAATCTATTCTCGGTTATCAAATTCTGATTTTACAACTTCTTATACACAAAAAGCTATACTTTATGATAGTCGCTATCTTGCACCGTTCTCAAGATATTTAGCTTTGGTAATTCGAGTAATCAAAATAAGGAACGAATGTCAAATTTTCAAATTTAGTTTAGTTTATTTCAAATTGTGATGAACAATTAAATATCGAATGTGACAATAAATGTTGAACATGTTTCCCTCCAATTTCAATACATTTATTAACGCATTTGTTAAAAGACTGCCGTATTTTGAAATAGAGATTCTTGTTACAAAAGGATTTGGCAGCATTTACAATTTTCCGCTATAGCTCTTCGCAAGTGTCTATAAAACAATGCTTTTAATAAGACACGAATAATACTGTACTATTACTGACAGCACTAAGATAAGTGGAAAACGTCAAAATTGGATTTTAACATAAGCCTACTTGAAAATTTTTGCCGATTTGTAATTGAATGCAAATATATTGAAATTTTCAATGCCAAATTTTACGAGAACGGTGCTAGATAGCGACTATCAAAAAGTATAGCTTTTTTGTGTAGAAGAAGTTGCAAAATCAAAATATGATACCTGAGAATAGTTTTTTGAGATATAAAAAAGTCCTGTCGTTTTCAATGCATTTGCGCTAGGGTGGCGCCCTCTATGAGCTATAAGCAAACCATGGATAGATTTCAATCTCTCGTCCCAAAAAACCCCCAACGGCAAAATTTAATGTCGATATGAACATTTATTATGAAATAAATAAAAAAACTAACATAATATTGTGCATTCAACACCCTGTATCTCTGTAAGTATCAACTTTTGCACTAAGGTAAGTTTGTCTAAATCGCAATATTTTCACGTCAGGAATCTAGTCATAAATTTTGGCCCATTACATCGCGACCACCCTGTATAATTCTCTGTATGGTACAAATTGGGAAAATATGCTTAAATATGCTATTGACAAAATTTAATGCGAGTCCTGAAATATGCAAAACATGCAAAAATTAATTGGCTTAATTAAACCTCGTTTGCCTTAGATAAGCACAGATCCAAAGGTTCAGACCAGACATATAATACATTTAAAACATGCATTTGCATAAAATCACTGCCTTGACCACAACAATTTTAATATACTTACCAATGTTTCATCCGGAAATACAGATACTAGGTATACATGTCCAACATTTGGAAAAATAATAGTTGAATGTTTGAAAAATCCTTCGGAACAACAACCAACTTCTCCGTGCTCTCCGGAAGGTAAATTAGATGCAAATAATTTGGAACGAACTTGCCATCAGTTTTCACAACTTATCTCGAGAAATTTATATCTAAGAACGATTTGAAAATGTGCGAAATTCAGATATGTCGGATGTGATTCAGAAATATTCTACATACCAACGCAATTTCAAATAACAACAATGCGGCATGAAACGGCAATAGGTAACTAAACCACAAATTAGCTACGTATGTTCATTACAAGGGTGCATAAAATGCAGAACACTAAAAACGCTATGCATMTAAGCTAGTTGACTTGCAAGTGCAAAGCCAATAATTTACTGTTATCTCCCAGATTTTTTTTCAGTTTTTACAAAATCATGCTTTCTTTACTTTTTGTGCCGACTGATGGCTCTATTATTATTATTTGTAATACAGTTCCTTTAGCTGTAAGTCCGCCTATTCAGTGGCAACCCTGCCCAGCCAAGCCTCGAAAGCTTCTTCCGCTAGATCACGTAAATAATATAAGCCGTGACAGATTGCGACAAGAGCACGCGCTCCATGTGACATCCACTAATTGACTAGCGGATCTCGTACCTCATCTACATTACATAACCCTTGAGATGCCATTGTGCGAGGGAAATTCACAAATTTATCGTTTTATGGAATGAGATAAGTTTCTATCCCATATCATAGTTGACAGAAGCACTTATAACATATGGGTTTGAAATTATCAAGTTTTCATGTGTGGAACACACAATATCTTAGCTAACAAAAATCGCATTTTTTGAAAAGCCAGAAATTCACGCAGTGGTTGACTTGAAGCTCTCCAATAGCCATTTCAGAAAGATAAAGGGCTTTCAAGTCGGAATTGGAATGTCGAACGTCAAATCTGGGGGCGCGCGAGATCGCCGACCTTATCACTTAAACGACAGTACGCCAGGAAATTTGCATGGACGATTTGATTTTTCGAATTTGCATTCAGTGCACGACAACCGCCGATTCGATGCGGACGAACTGAGGGAAATTATGACTAACGAGAGGTTTTTTCTTATTGCATTTTTCAAGCAACATGGCTTACCTATCTCAAAACTTAGTGTTCGTTATTTTCTCTGTTAGATTCTCTATAATTTTTTAACAAACAGATAATTAACTCAAAGTTTTTCACTCGGCTGTTTTGCCGTCACCAAAAGTTTATTTGTTTATTATGCAATTAGAAAATAAATAGTAATAACAAAGATAGCATGCCTCCCTATAATGTTTAACATACTAACATCAATCTTCACAAGAAAATCAGAATAATACTTTGGGACAAATCGCATGTCAGCCGAAAAACACAAACGATATTGACGAAACTACAGATGTTAAGAACAAATAATTGCAGATCAAACTGACACCAAATATGCCATGCTAAATAACATGAATCTGTATAACTCATATAAAGGTTGCCAAAAGGCATATGACAGCATATTACATAGTTGGCTGACTTTTACAATCACGTGGTGAGTTTATGGCGTACCTGCATAATAATTATACGTCAACGCAGCTACACAGGGTCTATAAGCGAAAAAGATTCCTATCAGGAAAGCTAAAATGCATGGTAACCATGACCGGAACCATCGTGATTCGGATATGCCACCATTTCGATGAGAAGGCAAAAAAAATGTTAAGGTCAGAAAGCACATTAGATACTTTTATTGTAAGTGGATTGACGGTAAAGCAACCAACTGTTTGGGAACGATCTTAGATATAAGCTGATATGGAACTACATAGACCGTTGAGACGGATGTTTGCCATTCCTGATGTTGCTAAACTCATTATCTGAGATAAATATTTCTGTATTTTCACACTGTGCTGGTAGAAAATGAAACAAAACTTCATTAAGTAGTACATAAATGACAATAGTTTCGCAAGTGTGATGAAGTCAAACACTCCATTAGCAGGTATGAAAGCAACATCCCATAATGCAGGGTGTGCCCACCACTTTGGAAGAGAGAAGAAAAATTTCAATTCATTATTGACTTGGATGAGTGGATTCCATTGAATAATCAAAGCTCTACATATGGTTTCTACAAAAAATGCGAGTGGTGAGCATACAGCTACTTTAATAGTGTTACGCTGCCTGAATGTTATTAGGTACCGAATATGCTAAAAGTTTAGGCTAATTTGTTGCAGTTATTACGTAATAAGGTATTTTCTAGCCTCACAGTCTGACAACTTTCTTGAATCACTTTAATTTCCAACATTGATATAGAATACACCATGGAAATCAAAAGTAACTATTCTCTCCCATTTACTCATTTACCAAGTTAAGGCCTATCCGTCTTATGCAAGAACCATTCGGTTACTACTAATTCCCTTATTCGCCCAGCTGTCTCTGACGCTCACGCGTTAAATTTGTGCCATATTTCTCTCCTGATAGTACCCTTTACAATATCGAACGAAACGTCTACCCTATTTCTAAAACCGACGTTGTCTAACGCAAGATGACAGGTTTAAGTCTGACTTTGGCCGTGAGAACTTAGATCCATAGGTTTCTTTAGATTCACTGTTATGCCTTTTGGTTTATGTAGGGCGACTTAACTTATTATGGCTGCAGTTTTAGCGMATTACTCTACCTGAAGTGCAACGAGGAAAGAACGAATTGAGCGTAGCTACTTGGAACCAAGACAATTCATTGTAATCGAGTGTAGAATATAGAGTATAAAGCCCTTCAGCCTTTCATTTATAATAACGGCACAACGTAGTTGCATACAAATTTACGTTTGGAACACTTTGGAACTCATTATTTTTTGAATTACAACTTTTGTAACCATCTGTATTTACGCTAATCTAACCCTCACAGTCGATGGATAGGCAACATCTCAAACAACAGCAGCCCATTATAGTCGAGTACAAAGGTCATAGTATACATCCATCCCAGCCAATATTATTACGTTTTTCAGGCCTTTACGAGCCGACTGAAAAGCGTTGCATTCGCGCTACTATTATCTGTCGTATATTCCACGGATATTCAGGAATGGCGTAATTATTTATTTGCCTTTTGTCTTGACGTAATAAGGCTCGAAGCGTCGCACTGAAATCGGATAACGAGCATCTGAGACTAATTCAATGAATAGCCCGCCTAAGTTTTCTCGCTTGGCACGCCATAAGCACTCTTCGTGGGGATTTAAAATATCCGCGTCTGTGTTACAGAAAAGGTGTACTTGAAACGTGTTACCGCAATCCTCTTTAATGTAATCTAATACTTCACCTTCTAAAATTAAGTACGAAGTACAAAGGTTGCTTAATAGCGAAACGTTCAGAGGATTTAGTCGTTTGAAGCGTCAGTGTTAAAATACATGATTTAAACCACCCAAATTTTAATTAAGGCATTATAATCATTACTTTTAAATACAGTTTTGGAAAAAATGTATCATTATTCGTACTTTTATTTAACACTAACTTATTATCAAGTACAGTTTCAATGAAGAGTATCCACAAACAACCTATGACACAGTTAGACCGATTTGCACCATTAAATTTGAAAAATATCTAATTGACCAAATGATCCTCTTCAAAATCAAGATATATATAGAAAGCGATAACACCAAGCTTTGGAAATAGTATCTTTTTCGAAGACGTTAGAGAAAGCATGTGCGAACAATTTTTCAAATGGCGTACTCTACAGCTCCTTAGAGAAACCAGTTTTGGAACAATCTACCATTACTATTGTAACGGGTTTACTCTAAATGTCAACTTTATTATTACGACGTTTAGACGGGGAGTCTGCAACGCGAACCGTCACACAAATTTTTAAAGTGCCTCCCGTCTGAGACACTGCTAACTCAGTGGAGACGATGGGGTTCAGTGATACAATAGTGTGTGATAAGCTTCTAACATTACACGTTGAAAAGAAAAACTCAAGATATAGAACGTCCTCACTTTTATATTAAAACAACTCTCTACAAGTGATTGTGACTATCAATAAAGTGATGGTGACTGTGACAAGTGAATTATAACGTAAATTACCCCTAACGAGTGCGCACTGGTCTCCTTAAATACAAGTCAACCTGATATTGTGCAATATAGCTCTATATATCGGGGAATACTAATACTAACGCGTAAGAACGTCGGTGGATACTAAACCGATAACAGTATGGATTAAATGAAACTAATCCAGGTAAGTATGTTATTTAGTTTATACCTAACGACCGCAAAATGTGTTATATTCTAGGTACTCATCGTCATGCTCCTTTCTGGTTCCCTTCGCCAGTGATCTTCGATGCCCTATGTTTATCCGACGGGATGCTGATGACTGCTGGTACGTCCGATGACGTAGGGGTGTGATGACGTATGTGGTGACGTCTCTAAAGGAAGAACGCACCAATATCTCGGCCGGGCCAAGGATGGAGTAAAAAAAGAGCCTAAATGAAAGGGATGTCTATGAAGAAACGGTTATTGGCAAATCTTAGGTATACTTTCCGACATACCAAAGATTCCCTTACCTTATTAGGAGAAAGCACCGTGGTTAAMGGTCGCCGAATGGCGTAATTCCGTCCAAGACGACAAAGGTCGAGTTTTAGTCTAGAACTAGTCAGATGACTTTACCAATCACTACGACCGCTATGGCTATATGTTTATTGAATCCAGGATAACCTGTCGTGTAGATCACTATATATCAAATACAACTTTGATTCACGATGGATGAACTACACCGATATTAACAATAATAGCCTTCCGTTCGGAAACCAAGCCACTGCTGTTCGTGAATTTCACCGTTCAGAAGATTCCCATCGCCCAGGACAACAAAAAGTCTCCAATAAAAACTTTTAAGAGATAAAGCCATCGTTTCTGTGTTTTCCAGATCTTTGACGCCGCGAATTTAGAGGACCTATCTAACATGTTCACCAACAATAAAATTTGAAATAAAGACGTTCTTTTTTTTATAACTACACTACCCTTACACTATTAATCTCATTGAAACTTCTTTTAAAAGGAGTCATAGTTCGTTGACTTTGATTAATATAGTATCTAGAAGTTTCCAGGCTATTTTGCTTTGTAGCGACGTTACCATGGCAACCAGAGAAGAAAATCTTGTAACGAAAGTTCAGGTAATTAAAATGAGATCTTCCATCTACATTTTATTAGCAAATTTCGGATTCATTTGCTTTTATCTGTAGCATGATGTCAAATACGCGCCTTAGTGGGAAATTTAGGAACTTCAAAATATTCTTGTGAACTTCTCTGGTAGGTTCATTTCCTCAAAGCGGTAGTGTGAGGGGTTTTCAAGATACAGCCGTTCCATACCCAGTGTATCACCCTGAACCAGGCGGACATTCACAGATTTGCCTAAGGTCATGTTCTGGTACATTCTTGAAGCTTCCATGCTAGACAGGTAGACGGCTCTGGAAACATTCGAGCATATCCGTCGGTCGGTATATAAGAGGACGAAAAACGCACGAGAGAAGTCTGATTTGAAAAGCTACGAAGGACAAGCGAACAAAGCGTTTTTAGAATGACTGCAGTGTAGTAAAGTGTAGTGTTTTGATAGTGGTTAATTGAATTTATTAGTCTTGAAATAATAGTTACATTAGTAAACCGCATTTTTGGAACCCGTACACGTGAAACTGGTGTCAAAAACAGTGTTGTGTTGTTTGATAAGACGACGTCACCAGTAAAGAGTATAAAATTGCTAGAGTAAGGAGAGCTCTTCAAAATATACCACATGCCAATCTATGCGAAATTAGAACGATTATTGGAAATCACGAAAGATGTTTGAAGCATTAGGATAAAAGTCCCTAGATAAATGGAGAGGTTGCTGCAGTATGATTTCAAGATACAGCATCGTCCAGGCGGACATCATAACTCTAATGCTGTATCCAGAAGGCCGTGTGGGTAATGTAAACATTACAAAACGGGTGGACGAACGTGAGGGAAAGGTATATGTATTGGCAAAGCGAAAAATGAACAGGCCAGAACGTCAGGAAGACTCAGCAAAGAGATATTGACATTGAACTTCTACTTCAGTGGAGAGAAGAAAACTGACCACGACCTGTACGGGAAGTGCACACAGAAACGATGTAGACCTACCCAGTGGAAACCTGCAAGTGGAGAAGGAGAGTGTGGGGGAGCGCCGATGCTGTTAGTAGTGCCTAAGGAGTACGTACCAAGGGTGATGGAAAAGGTGCAGGAAGAGCATCAGGGAGTAAACAAGACTTTTGCTGAACTATGCGAACGATTTTACTGGGTAGATTGTCTAGAAAATGCAGAGAAAAGGTGCCGCAAGTTTGCAACCTGTGCCACCACGAAGGTTCCATCAACGACAAAACAGCACTACGTGGGATAGCCATTAGGAAAGGTTGCCAGTAATTGTACGAAAGCCTCGCTATGAATGAACGCCTATTCACAACGCTTAAAGGAAAATCTGGTATGACTCTATAACCCACAAAAAATAAGACTCTCCAAAATTGTCGACTTACATATTAGTGAAAAGTATTAACGACGTAGTTCCTAAGGAAGGAAAATTGTTATGAGGACTGACGTTCGCGGTTTTCTAAGGTCACCTTCTGGTTTGTTCTCGAAACTTTCGTGCTAGAAAGCGAGATGACAGTGGAAACATTCGAGCATATTTGTAGCTCAGTGTATAGCGCGATGAAAAACCCACGAGTGGTCTTATTTGAAAAGCGAGGAAGGACAAGCCAACAAAGTGTTTTAGGGTGACTAGTGAAATGTAGTTGTGTTTATTTAAATTGTTAGTGTTGCAATAGTAATGTATTGAAACCAAAAACATTTTTTTTGTTTATAGCTTTCGTTGCAATAAAGTGAATATGAACTTGCCCAGTCTTGCTGCTCGAGGCATTATCTTTATGTTCAATATCAGTTTTCAAACATAAAAAATAGAGGTAAACTCGCTTTTTTAAGAACAAGATATATTGGCTGCATTCTAACATCTACCCCAAAACATGTAACTTTTCGTTGATCTCGATAGCGACACCCCGTCAAATTTAATAGTGGCAGATTAGATTAAGATAATTCCATTCGCAATTTGAAGTCTGTATTTCACAGGCAGGCCGCGATGAGTTCTGTTTAATTTACACCGCTATCTCGCCCGCGAGTTCAAGCGCAAAGTACGTGAGGTACGACCGGATTATCTCGATTTATGCCGTTTGGAAAATACAGATCACGCTGTAATTGTCTCTTTCGGTCTTGTCTGCGAAGCAATCTCTAAAGCGCTTATCGGTCAAAGGGTACAATCCCAACGAGAACTGCTCTCGACTAAGTTTCTGCTGCAAAAAGTAAATATCAAATAAAACCACTCACCAACAACTTCCACTATTCGCTTGTGGTTACTCTTAACGTCGGGCTTCTTGGGTATTACGCTTCAACTTCAAATAACGCAGTTTCTTGATAAATAAACCTAACCTTTTCAGTAAACGATTTTATATATTAGTTAACAACGGAATATGTTTATTATTATTATTTTTACGGAAACTGTAGAGTAAGCAGATATTAATTAATTTAGGTGCCTATATAATATTCTTGTTAAAAGCTCCGTCTTCTGAGCAGGTTAGGTGTAATTTATTCATATGAAACTTACAATAGTGAATATTGTGGAAAGAAGTGCTGTTGGAATCAGTCTAATTACTTAAAGGTACAAAGAATTAATATTAATAAGAGTAATTTTAAATACGCTTCAATTTAAGAACAATGGAACGGATTAGAAATTACACCCTACGAGTACGAAAAAAATGACATGCGTCCGCAACATAGACGTTCTAGTCGTATCATTGAGAGTGAAGAGAACTACCTAAGAGTAGTAGCGATTCCTGACAAATTCGGAAGCAACAGCAGCAGAACGTGTAATTTCACGACAATTAGTTAATTGCAGAGTTCATATCACGGCTCAAGAGCTGAACTGGTAGATACAGACTAGAGAGTTGGTCGTTCACCTTGTCTGACTTACTTGAATTTTCATAATTAGAAAATCGGTTTTTCTCCTAGAAAGGCCACACTAAAACATTTTTTTCTTGTGGACCTTCATAAGCTTGTCAATTTTTATTTGATATTCCGTAGTAATATTTCGGCAATGATCTTTACGGGTTTTAGATATACGACCTTTTCGTTGTTTTCTTTTCAGTCAAGCTAATACCACTAAAAACAATTTGTTCTTGTACTTCTTTACGGGTCTTAAACAGCAGGTGGGCAAGAGATGTGGAATTTTTTCTGCAGCAAACTTCGATTGCCTGGCACGTCTTTGCAGGTACCTTCGTTTTTCCTGTACTTCGGTCTATGTGCTTTCAGTTGTCTATGTGCCTCTCTATTTACTTTTGCCATTATTGGCTGGGCTAGGATCACTTCATCAGCCTCTGTGTCTGTGGTTCGTCATTCCTCGCCTTCGCTTTTAATTATTGCTACCGTATTACTCAATTTCGAAATCTTTATCAGCAGTAGAATCATCTCTATCTTCAAAGTAAATGTCTTGCGAGAATTGATCCGGTATCTTCAAATCAGTATAGGTTTTTTCTGTTATTAAACCCTGCAATATCAGTACTCAGGCATACCTTAATCATGCAAATAAAAAAAATAAAGATAATGAGAATAAAGTAAATTTCAGGTGCCGACAGCATCTTCAAAATGAAATGAAAGGCCACAGTCAGTATTAGTGTTTACATGTCTTATTAACACATTAACAAATACCCTTGCTTTGGTATGTAGACAAAACAAGCTCTGTCATGTCTTCTGCACTAGACCTAAACTTCAGTAAGAAGCTATAGTGATAATGAAACAGATCTGCCTGTAGTTGGTTGCAGTGTAGATAGCGTAGCACAGACATGCATTTTAATTTTGACAAATACACCGCTCACCTTCATCAGAACTTTCACTGATATCATCAATACTGCTACTAGCCGTAATGTTTGCCATAGCTAATTTGACTAATATTTTGCCTCTGCTGTACATTGTTGTGCTTCACAGATAACAAAATACAACTCTAGTTAACCACAATGTGCAACTGAACACTTCACAGGAAAACTGCAAGAACAAATATGTGCTCACCCCTTCCACAAAAGGACATATCTAGTTCTGCCTGCATGGAACTTAATGTTAATTGTTTTAACTATTTGGATGGCAAAGACTGATATGTCAACATATCCCATGTTTTGCCCTAAGCGAAAAATTACATATCAATATCTCGAAAATGGTGGTATTAAACTAGTAGAGAAACATATCAGCTTCCACCATAAGTTTTTGCGTTAGATCAACAGAAATAATTTAATACGATGTTGTTCCCTCTTAAAATAACTACTACATTCAGTTTCTTCTCTGAATTTTTAATTGACCTATCATAAAAATGTTTATGTAGCTCGCCGACCAAAATGAAATTTGCCTATAGTTTTTGAAAATATCTTTCGCCGCTCTCATGTGTACCTGCGAATTGGTATATCTGCGTCTATTTTCTTTAAGGAAAGCTCGCTTATCTTACTACAGAACTTTGCAGGCTGGATCTATGATTGCGGCTTAAGGTTTTTGCTTCTTACGTAGCTGTTTTAGCAGTGGTCAATGAAGATCGCTGTGGCGAGTTATTTGTGATCTATGTTTTCAGCACTTTTACCGCATGCTGCAGGCGGTGTAACTTCTTTAGTGGACTAGTACATGGGAGGGCCATATCTCGTTAGTACTTAGATTGTGGGTGATCATCAGTTTTGCAGGGTGGTTGCTGCTGGGCTGCCGATGGTACGTTCCTGACTTACTTCGGGTAGTTATCAGCTCTGTTTGGTCACCGGAAGGTTACCTACTCATCTCGAGTCGGCGGTCACCACCTTATACTGTATGTTGCCAGATGAGGTGGAAGTTGCCAATTACGCCAGATTGTTTGTGTACTCTTTTATTTATAGCACTACATTTTGTGTATATCACAGTTGCTTACTTACGAGCTATGTACAGACTAATTAACAACTCATTTATGAACTAGCTTATTCTTGATTACACTTGGTTATTTATATGTGCGTTCAATGTTAGTGTATACAAACTGACCGACTTTGTTATTCCATATGTTGCACTAATCTTGCGGAACTACACGATTATGTTTACGGTAACAAGTATCCCGACCTTGCCAACCAAGGGCTTATTCTTCATTCATCGTTCGTTTCTGTTGACTGTTTATTCCTGTTTCAAGAATTATATAGGTCACTACATGCTAAAGAATAAAAATATTTGCAGGATAAAGGCACAGAAAATCTAGATATAGAAAAATTGAGACGATCCCAAACGGTACTTGTAAGCATCAATTCGTATAAATATAAGCAGAGTACATAAACCTAATTTTCCCGTGCCAAAACAATAGCTTGCAAAAATGAGTTATCGACCTACTTGCCGAAAAAGCATTGTGGTAAATCAACAAAAAAATTATTACAGCCATTCAAAATGTTTTACTTTGTTTTGCTGGCTAATTCAAGCTTTTACGGATTGCCGATAGGTGGCGCCCCATGTTAAGTGTTAATTTTTTAATAAGTTAAGCAGAATGTGTCACAATTTCCTTACTGCACATTTCAAGTTGTAAAACTACAAATACCAATCATTCAGTTTTTAATGAACATAGATTATATTTTATTATTT
Source organism: Rhyzopertha dominica (assembly GCA_025024175.1). Classification (NCBI taxonomy): domain Eukaryota; kingdom Metazoa; phylum Arthropoda; class Insecta; order Coleoptera; family Bostrichidae; genus Rhyzopertha; species Rhyzopertha dominica. The sequence continues at coordinate 32,241,683 of QCXZ01000041.1, forward strand.
ACAGGCATTAGACGAAATGAAAAATTATTGCCAGCCTTGACCGAGATTTGAACTAGGGACTTTTTGAACACTAGTCAAGCTCTCTTTCCACTGACCCACCAAAGTCCTATTCATAATCGAAGTCAAAGCGGCATATATACATCAAAGTTTTATATGCAATGCTGCTGAACACCATCCAGCGCATTTGCAGTTGAATCGCTCGTCGCTCAGTATTTTCGAGCTTCAGAGCGTAATTCGCTGGAGAGACCAGCCCAACAGCTAATTACAACCCAAGAATATTATATACAGTGAAAGTTAATTATAGCCTGAATTCAGTTTTTAATGAACATAGATTATATTTTATTGGGTTTACAGGCACTAGGTGAAATGAAAAATTATTGCCAGCCTCGACCGCGATTTGAACTCGGGACCTTTTGAATACTGGTCAAACGCTGTTTCCACTGAGCTATCAATATATATCCATCAAATGTAATGCTGCTGAACGCCATCCATTCTGAATAGGGCTGTTAGCTCAGTGGAAAGAGCGTTTGACTAGTGTTCAAAAGGTCCCGAGTTCAAATCTCGGTCAAGGCTGGCAATAATTTTTCATTTCATCTAATGCCTGTAAACTCAATAAAATATAATCTATGTTCATTAAAAACTGAATTCGGGCTGTAATTAACATGGTTTGCACACCAAGAGTTCGGTAGATAATATCCCACAACTTAATAATAAATATAAATAGCTGTTGTATAATGGATTCATAGATGTAAATGTTTTTAAAATTAAATATTATTAATATTTATGCTTTAAGTTGCGCTCAATATAGTAGTAGCCACTCCAATTCGTAGGGCCGCCACTGCCTATGACATTATCGAAATGCATATAGGTAAGCAGTCCGTCAAAAATTAAAACGAAATCATGTGACTCATTGGCACAAGACCGTTGACTGTAGGTATTATCAGTTACGAATCAAGTGTAAACCTAGCACATCAGTGATACAATCGATGTAATATTATTCATCGCCGGAATCAATCTTCATCTAAATTTGATCGCATCACAATTGCTGCTCTGAGGGCGGTTGAATTGTCATAAGATATTCAAGCCTTATTAGGAAGTTAATCGAAGGGGTCTGGTAATCGGAAGGCGCCATTTATTTGACGTTGAGCGTCCTAAAAACGAGTCCTCACAGACGTAATTACAAAACTTCCAGACGCCGCGTGGAGCAATCCTACGGATCCCTGCCGAATGTCGGGACACGCTCCTGGCGTTTTGCCATACACAGTGGCGCGTTAATTAAAAATGAATTCCGGCCTGGAACTGGAGATTATGAGCTCCAGTAGTCGCCGACAATAAAGAATTATTGGGATTTAGGGGCTACACTTGTGGCCCCCACTCGCTCAATTCGGGCGCTATAAATTTTGTTTTACTGTTTACGCTTGCAAACTGCACGATAAAACGAGAAAAAAAAACAAAAAGAAAGGTCCCGCGTGGCTGTATCTTTAATACACCCATAAGCTTAACACGGACACGTGGTAGATGAGGTAGCTAACTTTCAGCTACAATGACAAAGATTAATTACTCAAAACTTATTTCACTGGACTTTCCCTTCGTTGGGCTTTTCTTGTACTTACTGACCATAATTCGTCGTAATTCGTAATTGATAACGCACAACAATTTTCACAAAAGAGCCCGACAATCAACGGTGCAGGTTTCTGTACTTACAGACAGTACCAACCTACTTCGTAGTTCGTAAAGCCATCGCTAGAGTTATAGGCGTTTTCACAAAATAACCCCCAAATTTTTGTCAGATGTGTCCACTTCAAAACTTCAAATTGATGCTTTTAAAAATGCATTGTACAGGATATCATCGAGATCAACATATTTATCCATAGAGGTCTGCATATATTAGAGCCAACTATTTTTGTAACGATATCTTTATCGCTGGAAGATTTAAACTAGGTCTGATACAATAAAATGCATGTCTATGCTGTGCTGTTGCACTGCAACCAACTGCAATGTTCTTTCGTATCACGCACGAAAGATTTTCTAAATTACTGAAATAGTATTTATTTTGATTATGAAGTAGTACCTAAATAGTACTGCCTTTTTAAAAATTAGAGGATAAAATAAATAGTTTTTGAGAATATTTCACGTATTAATAGTTCGAGTGGAAAACCAGCGCCTGCGGAACTGACATTTGAGCAGTTCCCTAAGATTGTTTCTTGTATGTTCGCGAAGACAGGGAGAAATTATTGTTGAAATTCGTCGGCCAGTTACATGGATCACCTGTGGCACAAAACTGGCAGTGTCATGGAAACGTTTCCTTTTGACCGATCTTCATTGGTGCTGCCCGAGGCAGGTTAACCGCATGTTAACCAGGGGGTCTGGTTAACCACGCTTTGTAGAGCTGAGCCTTGGTATTTTAAATGCATTTGCTTGCACAAATATTGCTTACAATACTGTATTGTTGTCTATTTTTAGCTGCATAGTGCTAATTTAGCTATGTCATATTGTATAATTACTAAAGAATTACTGTAACTTGTAAGATTTAGTGTAGTAATGCTAGGCATTAATCGTTCACCAAAATATCGGTTTAGTAAAAGTAGAGTTTTTCAAACAGCTTTTTTTGTCAGTCAGTAGGATTGTCATCGAAGCTCGCGTTTAATTGAAAAAGCGGCGAAGGGCAAGCGACAAGGCGATCCAAGTGTTTTATAGCCCCTTATGAACATTTAAATCAGAAACTTATCGTACTGCAACAGTACATTTACACGCGTATATGCTCTTCTATTTTTCTTCCGACTTCAGTATTCAAAATATTATCTAAGTTGTTACTGTTGAAAACAATCGCGTGGACGGGAAATTGACATAATAGGTTCTGTAAGGTACTCATTAGTTGGTTACACTTTTTAACCTTCATCGACTGGTCAGCTCGAGAAAGATATTTAAAATACTGAGTGCCAAAGAGCCAAAATATATTCCTAATACAAAATAATTATTGTAAAATAACGTTGCATTGTGTTGTTTACTCTATTAAGACTAAGTACATTACAAACTGGAGACTTATCGTACTGCAACAGTACATTTACACGCGTATATGCTCTTCTATTTTTCTTCCGACTTCAGTATTCAAAATATTATCTAAGTTGTTACTGTTGAAAACAATCGCGTGGACGGGAAATTGACATAATAGGTTCTGTAAGGTACTCATTAGTTGGTTACACTTTTTAACCTTCATCGACTGGTCAGCTCGAGAAAGATATTTAAAATACTGAGTGCCAAAGAGCCAAAATATATTCCTAATACAAAATAATTATTGTAAAATAACGTTGCATTGGGTTGTTTACTCTATTAAGACTAAGTACATTACAAACTGGAGACTAGCATCCACCAACATGGTTCAACAAAATATTTGGCTACCTGTTTCCATTAACCGATCAGATAACAAAACTTTTTAGTTTTACAGTTTAAATTTGTATCTGCTGGGTTGTTAACTACATGCTAAGCTATTATTAAACAGTGTAAGCAAGAAAGTGTCGATAAAGATTGAGCGATTGCTTTTCCATTTTTTGCCAGCTATATTATTAGATAAGTGGATAAGCAAATGTTGATGCTAGGATTGATATAAAATATGTATTTTAGTTTTAACACGTTACAAATATGTCAACCAGTTTTTCTCTAAAATAGGGAGAGCATAATCATGTGATAAATAAGGTCGGTAGGTAGTAAATTAAATGAAGAATATGGAAAACCGCACATATTGCAATTTCTAAAACTTGTGAAGAAGTACAGATTCTTATCATAACAACATATGTATGTTGGTTTCATTGAACACGTCATTTTATAGTTTGTTTTTTATTTGCTTTTTTAAATACTGGTTGTAACCAGTAACCAGTTCAGGTATAAAGCGTACTTTGAACACCGCAATAGTGAATTCAGAAGAACGAAACTTCGTTAACAAGCCCTTTGATTTGTGAACTGTCTTTTGTCCATAGCAGTGGTAGTGAGATGTGGTTACTTCTTCTGCCGGAAAATTAGAAATGATATGTTTATCCACATATACAGTTATCGCTCTATACCTAAAAGCAGAAGGCAAAATTGTAGTATAAAGTGCCTCTATGAATAGTAACATAAATGTCTCATTTTTATGTAACAGCGTAATTGTTTTAAAAAGTAGTACATCGTACGTCCACTATACATTACCTGGTAGTTTCAGTATGATTTGCTTCATTTGGGCTTCTTAGAACACATGACCTTCAAAATGGCGGTCAAAGGGCATACATAAAAACAATCCAGCTACTATCATAGGAACCTCATTACTAACTTAAGTCACTAAAGCTGGGGCATTCGATTTGATTCCAATCCTTCAGTCAATCGCATGGATTCGGAGCATTCAGATCGTTCATGAATCATTACCGAGAACAAGTTACCGAGCTGTTACACCTGCTTAAGAGGGGCATTTACTTGGTGCGATCGGGCAGAAATGTAAACTATGCAACCAGTATTACCAGCGGGACATGGGACGTAAGAGGGTAGCCGCTAGGTTGAAATCACGCAAAGATCGTACGAGCAACAAACGGGCTAAAGTAATATTCGGAAAATTGCTGACTGTGTGTAGGGTGTGCATAAAAAAGTAAGCATGATATTAGTACTTTACTATGATATTATACCAGGTTATTCAGAATATGGAATAACCCATTTATTTCTGTAAATATGAACTATATAACATTTCATTCTAACTGCATGTCGACTATGATTTCTGGAGGAACTTTTATAATAATTTTCCTTCCGCCTCCCCATTGCTTCGGCAGACAGTAAATGAATAGATCGTATACCGCTCGATCATTCCCGATATGATTGTATCTAAGTCTCACTGTTCACTGGATACCACGCGACGGACTTGGTGGGGATGGGCATTCGCATTCCGCGCTCGTGACGGACTCGTGCGAAAGGGTTTACGGTTTTAGAGTTTTTGAATGTTTTTACTCATTTATCGTGCTCATATTTTTTTGTAGTGTACAAAGAAATATGTAGCTACAACGTGGAGTTCGAATTTTTCGTTTATGTTCCTTAGTTTTCGAAAAATAGCTCGCCAAAAACACGCATTTTTAAGCAAAATATAACAACAAATATTAACATTACCGTACCAAATTCAGAAAAAACTCGTACTCTACGTTGTAGCCACATCTTTTGTCATTGCCGTGTCGAAGTTTCACTTCGAAAAAGTTTTGAATAACTCGGTAAAATGTAAAACGGTAGGTGCTTAAAATGACCCGATTCGCTCTAGGTAAACGCCCCTCTTAAAGACACCTGCTACATATTGTAGCGGAATCAGCGCCATCTGAGGACGGGAATCGCAGGTGTGTAGATGCGGTGTAATAGGACACTGCAAGTAGTGATCCTAGCGACAGATGGCATTAATGTCGAGACTCTCGAGAGAATTCTATCAATCGAACCTTCGCGAAGTTTCTATAGCGCCTGAAAGGTGCCACTTCTGGAATTTTCGATAAGGGTATTAATGGTCAACTGAGAGAGGGCGGGCAGTTCTGAATTCGAATGGCGATTATAAAGCGAGCGGAAGACTTAGCGAAGCTGTTGTTTTTAGTGCAAGTGTGTACAGTATAGTAATTTAGTGAATTAGTAGTGCTGTGAACTAGTTGTGTTAGACTTAGTGTATTTAATACGAATATTTTAAATAAAAGGAGTTCAGGAAATCTGCAAGTTTTCCAGTCCGTAGTCGTAACAATACGTTCCGTAACCGTAGTAGTGTTGCAGTATCAACTTGTTCATATATGTACTATTTCCTTACATAACAGTTTATACGCTGTGAATCGCGAGTTATGAAGATGGTACACTTGTTAGAAAAGGAACGACCGCCGAAATATTTAGGACCCCAAACAATAAGTACAAGCTCAGCATGCGGTCAAACGGATGCAGCGTGATGTTTGCCTTCTATAAGCCATTCAGAGTGATTATAGCTAGAGGAAGAAAAGCTAATAGTATCGATGTGCTGGGAAGATCAATCTACACATCGTATATCTGTATTCAGGGTTCATCGAAACAGTGCTGGAACTATGACAGGAGTATACATTACCCCAGAACTTCAAAATCGTAAACTTGGGCACTCTTGCAACCGTTTTCCAAACGAATCCGCGGTTTGACCAACGGTCATGCGGCACTGAAAACCTTGGAAACCACAAATATAGGGTCAAAGGTGGTAAATGAATGCCTCTATGCACTACTTACTTCTTGCCTTAGGAATTCACAAAAGAGCTGACCAAGAGATCGAGGGCAGTAAGATAGCAGACACATTAGCCAACAGGGGAGCTAAACAACGCTTTGTATGATCTGAGCCTATAGAGCTTGTGGAGTGGAATATGCGGTGGGAAAACAGAAAACTACCAAATGATGCTTTTGCAGAAAATCTTAATAAACGTGTACCATTCCATTTAAAAAATTCAAATAATTTGCAAAAAAATATAAAATGTATGAGAAATGCATTCACTGCATAAATAACTAAACTAAATTTTTTCGAAGTCGACAATACTCTTCAGTCTACACATTGAAACAAAATTACCAAAACTAAAACAACAGTCATCTGTTTGCATCAATTACCTTTATTTGTAATTTTTTGCAAAAAAAAGAATTTTATCATTGGCAACGTCACGACAGTGTTAGAAGCTTGAAACCATTTTAGGGATTTTAGTATGTATATCTTTTTCAATTAGGATTTTTGCCACTAGCATCTAAGGCAAAGCAATCGTAAGATACAACCTTCTTTAGCCTGTATACCTTTAAGGGGTACTGGGAACACAATAAGTTATAGGTTCAATGTAGTGGGCTTTGTATAACAAATCCCTACACAATAATAATAATAATAATAATAACAATGTCAACGTAGTATTGTGGTAACAGTATCTCACTGTAATTTTAATTTGACGATTAATATTTTCAATACTATGATGTATACGGTCTCTACGTCAAGCCGTGGGACATATTTTTCAAGCAAATTATAAAGAGATAACATGCACTAGTTAACAGCGTCGTTAACGTAAACACACCGCTCATAGCTCATAATGGAATCGTATAGTAAATATTGTAGATACTCGAGCACTACGGCCTCTTATAGAAAATGTTGCTCAAACAATCCACTAACTTGTAACGTGAAGCGCATAATCATGTAATAGCCACTGTTACTGAAAAACCTAGAATGGTACTTGCTTCGAATTTTATCCAAACGTAAATACAGACAACCAAATGAAAGTATAAATCGTCATAGAGCTTTCCCAAACCTCATTCAGGGAAGGCAGGTTTATTGTTCACCTATACAAGTGTGTGTGCAACTGTACATCCGCTAACGCATTTTCCGATTGCAATACGGTGCACTAAAAGCGCGCCGCAACGGATTTAGTCGTTCTTTTACTGCTGTATTCTGTAGACAGCAGCTTTGTAAGCGTATTTATGTTGGATAATATTATCGAACACCTAGAGCATTGAAATGCACAACGGGATTTCCACTAAAACTTTAAAACCACTTTAGTAACGAAAATACAGCGTTCATTTCCAGTCCGAATTTATTTGAGATAGTATAAAGGATGAATGAGGAGCAGTGGAAGAGCCAAGTAGACCAAAACAAAAAAAAAACAAGCACTAAAATAGCTCACTTTTCTGTGAGCATACGCAATAATAATAAACTCAGCCAAAAGATGTTCTGTTGCTAAAAGAGCCTTAACACTAAAACTTTTTCCAGTGGCCTGCCTTTCCTTAACAAGTGGACTTCGATTTCAAGTTGGTGCTTTACTCTCATGTAGGTACTGTACCATTAGTTAAAATTTGTTTCCCAAACGATGCTTAATTGTAGGCTACTGTTTAATATGAATGGATCTCTGTTTTAAAGTTTAGGTAATTTGGGATGTGAACACCTTTTTCCTTACTATATTCACCATAAACCGCTATTATGTCCCGACCTGCCAATGGGAATGTGTTATTTATTAAGCGATTGTACAATAAACGATTTCCCAACCGCACATGTCGATAATAATAATACTTTATTTTACGGCAAGTTAGCTATTTAGCATTTACATCAACAGAAAGCGTTTAATACATATTACAAATGAACGTTTTAATGAACACGCAAAGAACTAGATATGAGCGATAAAAGGAAATAGATGGTTCGATGGTTGTATAAATCAGAATACTTTTAATTTTACCTATAAAATATAGTAATCCATGCGATTAAATTCTTTATTGAAGAATGTCATGCTTATGAGGAAGTATAATATTCTTAATAAAGGCAAATTTACTTGTATAATTGTTCTTAAGATATAATTAGTTCACACTAATAAAACAGTGAAGACTGAACATAATGACATCTGTGTCATCTGGATCGTAAACCTGAATATTATTATAAGGCATTATACCGGTTATCTTGGTATGATACCCTTTGACATTACTAAATGCCCCACACTTCTAGGACCCTCTCAAATAAATCCTTCCATGTTTCTCATGTAAGATTCATAGCTATTGGAAATAAGGTGTTCGGCACGATAAGTTTTAAACAAGCCATATCACCGTGCCACGGTCGTTTGATAATCCAGAGTGGGTATAGTGAGATGCCTATATTTTATGCAATTTCCTCTTAATCAGTTCAAATAATTCAAATAGCATTTTGTTTTTGTATAGTGCATTGCAAACTGATATGAAAATTGAAAGTGTGCTTTCTTCACATTAAATCTACTCTTCTCAACGTTGAACTGTAAAATGGAGCATATGCAAATGTAACAAGCAACAGTGAGGACGATATAGTACCTAGTAGCTTTCATTAGCTAAACAAATTTTACATATTTAAAGAGCGGGCGATGAGTGTCACCAAATGATGTACTCATAGATGGTGGGAAATGCCAAGTAAATATGCTGGTTTTCTACATCATAATAATAATATGTGTAATTCTCTAGTGAGTGAAAGTATTATCGCCCCACCCGCAATGCCCATAACAGACATCGCTTCTCATGATCCAGCTAAGTTGAAATAAAGGTAGTTTGACTCTCAAAAAGCCAATCACCGCCCGTGGAGAAAGTTGTGGCATTCTTGATAACTAAAAAAGGCTTTTTGAAATTACAAATATCAGCTGACAGGCAAGTTGCTAAAATTATTGTTAGTTGCTATGTTGTAGTGGGAATGAACTGTAAAAGCTGATTGCTTTGAAGAGAAGGCTATTGACTACTGATGATCTAGTGGAGTATCCACTGCTTCAGTTTTTAGTTTTTGAAGAACTGCAGAATTCAGAGTATGTCTTCTTTTACCACAATGTATTATTGTTCAACTGATTTTAATAATTTTACTAATATAAAAAACGATATATCCTTTATTGCTCTCATTATATAATAAAAAAAAACAAATGGCGGAAGTTCAGATGGACACAAAGCTGTGTCCCCTGCTCTTCCACTCAACTACCTCAAAAGATTACAGACAAAAGAATCTAATTGTTGAATATGACCACATAATAAGCATAGACAATCAATAACTACATTAATTAAGAAAAAATCTGCACCTCAATTCCCAGAACAATTATTTATCATACAGATATCAGAGAAACTCCTTCCCCCGGCACAAAAATTAATAATTCATAACGCCCGCACATGTTTTATTTTAATTTCCCAAGTTCAAGAGTTTTTAAGTTATCAAGAAGAGATTTAATTGTAAGCTTTACGAATTTGCACTGAAAACGATCTCTCAAACAACGATGAGTTGTGAAATGGTGGGCTCAGCTTACCCCTGAACCTGACATTAATATTATGGACATCAATGCGAAAAGTTATTTTATTGTAGAGGTAAGGTGGTCATAAGGTAAACTACTTTATGATACAAGCAAGCCACTCGCCGCAAAAATCTTTCCCATGCTCAAGCAGCCAGCATTCACTAGCTTATGCGATATACTATGTTGTATGTTGGCGTCTCCCGATTCCATAAACGAACCTGAGGCATGCATGTATTTTTTGTATCATCGCCTTAGTTGCTACACCAAGACACGAAGAAAATACGTCACTGCAATGATTAAAGTGAAACAACACCATTGTGTCACCCAGCAACCTATTAAGGCGTACATCCAAGTATGWTCTATTCGAAAACAACTGCTTGAAGTTGAGAAACGCTTTTTTATGCAGTTGTCCACATGTTTTCTGTAATAACTGTAAGTATTATGCAACGTCAACCCCAGACTTTTAGCATTTTCCACTAAAGGTATGGCACAGCCGTTAATATGCAGCGCAAGCTTCCCCGAAACCACGCCCGATACATTTCGAAAACCAAACAGAATAGCAGCAGATTTGCCCGGATTTATTTTTAATGCATGCTATCTGGATGCCACCGCAACCCTCTTTAAGTCATCATTTATATTCTCCACCGCCAAATTGTAGTCAGAAAAGCAAAAGCTGTAGTAAATTTGCGTATCATCAGCGTACATGTCATACTGAACCCTACGAACAGTACTCAATAGATTACTCACGTAAATCGAAAGACGAATGGCACCAAGAACAGATCCCTGAGGTACACCACAAGCCAAAGGCGCTTTATTCGATGAAGTATATAACGAAGAATAGCCACCAGAATAGTAATAGCCAACAGAGTTGAATTTGAAATAATCTCAATCAAGTACGACAAATACAAAAATACAGTTATTTTAACCCCTTATTTATTGCTAATAGGGGTTATTAGGGTATGATGTGTCAAGAATTTCGAAGTACGTTTATGAGGAATAATGTGTTCGAATGTTTTTCTATAAATAAAAGTGTTCCCCAATGTTAGGTGACTGCTAGAATCTTGCTTTGGCACAAAAAACCGCATAGGTTTCTCTTTAAGAATTGTTGCATTTTGGTCACTATTGTACCCATACTGCTATAAAAGACAAAGTATCAAACTGATTTTATTGTTTAAATATAATTTTAAGTTTTGCAATGCCCGAATAGTTAATCGAGTAATACGTATTAGGAATGTAGCGTCAATGCCAGTGCTACTGTTCGAAAGGTTTGAAGGGTGTTTTCCACAAAAAAAATATCCTGGATAGGATAACTGTTATCGGTGTAACATAACGTTTGTGTACGACCGGCGCGGAGTTACCAAAAAATCAAGGTGATGGTATGTGATGTAGGAATGCTGAATATGGAAGAGGCATTTTTGTAGAGAAAGAAAGACAAAGAACTTTTTCTCTATCCGTATCATTTACAAGGAGTACAAAGCATAAACCAAATTTGAATAACAGACGAATGCTGCTTTAGAAGGGACGGTATTCTAAATTTTCATTATACACAATACTGAGCAGAAGTTAATCCTCAAGATATTGACCAAAGTTGTTTACAGCATCTCATTATGATAAATGTTTGGGCCGGTATTATTGCCACACATCTGAAGATAGTTAACCGTCTCAAAAATCTTTAACAATAATAATAATAATATTTATTCATCTATAAAGCCATGGATAATAAATAATATATCAGGTCTATTAGACTAGTCAAAGAATGTATTAACATATCATAATATTAGATACAACATATTAAATTAATAATTAAAATTAATCTTCCAGTAAGTCCTGAACGCTATAATATACTTTATCAGGAAGTAGACTAGACTTCATTATAGCATTTTATACATTGGTAAATAAAAGCTTGGGAGACACTAAGGCGAGAATCCGGAATATGTAAATTTGGTTTTTGATTATTTCAAGTTTCGTAATTATGCATTTCCTTCACAGAAGTAAAATCTTGTTTAGTTTCTAATACATAGAGAACTAAATAATACATGTATAAAAACGGCAGAGTTAATAATTATATTTTTCGAATAAAGGTTTACAAGAATATGTTTGTTTTTTGTTATCAATGCACCTTAAGTTATTTTAATAATAAACTCTTTATCAAAATGCGATGAACTGCCCCAAAATATTAGACCGTAAGTCAAATTACTTTGAAGCGTATAACTGAATCCGACACTGTATCCCTAAGTGGTTAATTAAAWAGKGAATAGAACGTAGRTTATTACTTATATGCGGTTCCCAAGTTAATTTTGGATCCAAAGTAATTCCTAAAAATTTAACATTATTGCTTGCCTGTATCGACTTTTGGTAAAAATCTCATGAAAGTTGTTTCATCTATATTTAGTTTCAGTCCATTATCTTCACACCATGAGAATTACAATTGCATCCTTCCATATCTTAGGAAAGATATGTTTATTAAAACTTATTGTGGGAAGTTAAATAAATAAAATGATTCATGTGCATACCTCCTCCTGACTAGATGATCGCCACATAGTCCCCCAAGTTTGAATAAATAGTATCAGACCAGTATAATGTGTAAATCTTCTTAGTGAAGTTAAGAAATAAAGCAGTTGCAATGTRGAATCGCCTAGCATACCCACTAATGCACTTCCCGGTGCAAATAGTTCTAAAAGCGAACCGCAATGGATTCCGTCGACGTTTTGTTGTTTTGTATCGAACAGCTTTGCAAGCCCGTATTTGTGTTGGGTATTGTTGCCGAGCCGCCAGGGCCATAGAAATATATAAAACGTACTTAAAGGAGCTGTTTGTTTAAGAGGCTGCCGTGAGCGGAAGGCGTTTACTTTTGGGCTTTGTGAAAAAAGTTAATTTCCGCGCTCGGCGTCGGCAGGGCCCTGATGTTCTATTGTGGAGATTACATAAAATATAATGAATGCCAAGCAATTATTTCGGATTACTTTCTAACAGCATCTTCGGCTGCGGAGTAGGCCAATGCCTTAAAAAAAGGTCACAACTTTAGAAACTAAAAAATTAAAATAACTCAGTAGACCCTTAAATATAATCGGTGCTGTAACATGTTCAACAAAATAATTCCAGTCCATTACTTAAATGTCAAATAAACTGCACAACCCTCACTTCCTAAGCAAAAGTAATAATTATCTCGTTTTGAAGGAATAGGTTGAATTATCAAAATTCATTTTGAAATTAAGAAGCTGCAAAGGTATATAAGAGTAATGAAGCGCTAGATAATGCTAGATATTTACATTCCTTTTGACCACATATACGTACCTATGTGGACCTCTGCAATTGGGTATTACAGCTGTTTTTTCATTATAATATTCCGAACGATCCAGTTGAAATAAGATTAACCTGTTTTTTATTTCTTTCAATATTGCGTATGACTTGAGATATCAATTAATAAAAATTAAAGAATTCAGTTGTGACTTCATGGGTGAACAATCTAGTTGTACCGTGTTAAAAAGAGATGGATAAACAACAATCGGAGTAAGTAGTAATATCGCGTACAGCTGACCAATGACAGTACAGTGACAGCTGAGCTGAATCATCTGTAAACACGTTTCTTATGTGTTGTGTTTGTTTTCTTTTGTTTATCGTTCGTTGTTCTTGCGTTAATCATCATCAAACACAAACAKAACAAATCCAACATCGGCACAAGATGACAACATTTACAAAACCACGTATGTTTACAATCAGCTTGTCTGACGCCCGACATCCGACCGTGATTTGACAGACACAAAGTAAAACTGTTGCCAAGTTGCGTATTTCCTTTTTCAATGAAGTCGTCACATACTTTGGAGGGCGTTTTAAAATAGTTGAACTTTGACTTGAATATTCACATACTTAAATACATTTTTATACTAAGCAACATACGGAATTATTTACGTATGTTACAATTAGTAACGAAACTATATTGAATCCCATAATTATTACTTCACTGAAATACCCATTAGCCTATTAGGCTTTTTAAGATTACGTCATCCAATATGGCATCCAGAGGGCAAAAAGCGCACGCATGGGACGCGCCTGCGAAACCCTGGAAACGGACGCGTGGCTGATAGAGTTGGGTCCTTCATGACCAAGTCGTTCAAATTGAATGACTCATGCCTTGATTTGGCTCACAGCTAATGAATCAGCGTCGTTCGTGCGTCGTACATGGTTAACGGCTGACGACAGCACGCGACGAGAACACAGCATGAGAGCATATTTATATGCTGTGGCAAGACAGGAGACACCGCTGTCACTTTCAATTCACGTTCCATATGTCTTTAAGCAGGTCTAAACAACTCGGTAACTCGTTCTCAGTAATGATTTTTGAACGACTTGAATGATCCGAATCTACGCGATTGATTGAACGATTTGAATTGAATCAAATGTCCCAGCTCTAGTGACTGACGTTGGCATTAAGTAATGGGGTTTCTATGACAGCGCGCTAGAAGCTGCATCGTTTTGAAATTTGCCCCCTGGCAGTCGCTCAAAAGTCACGTGTTCTAAAAAGCCTAATGCTGTCAAAAATGACGGCTGGATGACAAACATAACCTAAATTGCCGGCCTAGCTGGTCTAGTGGGTAGCGCGGAAGCGCGACTGCCCATGGCCAGATAGGCTGCGGGTTCGAATCCCGCGTAAGGCATGGATGTTGTGAATCTATAATTATTATGTAATGTAATAAAATTTAATAACAATAAAAAGATACACCTAATGAGCTGGCTAATTGCCCTAAGCTGGCAGGGCCATTAACAATAAAAAAAAATAACCTAAATTAGTAGAGGTGGGTCGGTCGCGAACGAACTGTTAAAAAGAATGGCTCTCGGGTGAGAACTGCGCGAACTGGTTGGTGACATTGAAAGTTCGTCGTTCGCGAACGAACAGCTGTTGTTTCAGTTCGCGAACGAACTATTGAAACGAATAACGGCTCACTTACGCGAGCTAGTTCGCGCGAACTGGCTCTCCAAAACGAACTGTTTTTCCCGTCTTATTAGGCCATTTAAAGATGGCGGTTGGATGACAAATACGTGTTCTGGACAGCCTAATTTATTACGCTAACTGTCCTAACCTCATCTCAAAACAGTAACATGTTATCCTGTCAATGCATTTGGTTCTATAAAAACAGATGCTTTAGTTCTGCTCATGTTGGGAGTCCCTTGTTAGGACGATATCCTGAATTATTCCTGTGGTTACTCCCGCAACTGGTATTTTACTCTGGAGAGCTGAAAATGAAGTGATCATAACCTGATATGGTATTGTTACGACGTATAGAGGCTCGTAAACTGCGGATTTCTTCTTTGTTTTAAAGGCTTGTATCAAATACGCTTAATCTAAATACTCCTAGTTCTAGACACTAATATTTTAACAATCTAATTCAGTAAAACACTATACTGCACACGCTAGCTCTAAAAGAACCTGCTTATATATCCCCATCGAAAAATCTAGAAGAGACATCTCCCTGTCGTTATCTAAACTTCGCATGCATTCCATAGATAGAAATTTACTGGAGCCGCAACATTCCCTAGTTCTGTTGTTGTAGTATCTGTTGTTAGGATCACTACTTGCAGTGTCGTATTAACACCACTTTTGCATGCCTTCAGCTCTAGTCCACAGATGGTCCTGTTTATCCTCTAGCATTACAGTGACTATATAAAGTCACTTTATAAGGTCACTGTATCCAACATATATTATTTACATCTCTGTTTATTGAACTTGAAAATCATTGCGTTGTATCACAGGATTGATTCCAATATCAGGTTCAGGTTCTTTTCGACCTCGATTGTTTCTTTGCAGGGCTTGTGCCAGAACGTGCATTCCTTTCAAACTTGGTGGTCGGTCTCCATTGAGTGTTACTACTTCTGATGTTCCTCGATCCCAGTACTGATATTTTTCGGTCTTTTTCAAAGGTGCATTCTGTACTGTAAATATGCCCAACATCTTTCCAGAAATGTATATCCGGCGAACGTGTGGAGATATTGGCTCGTAATAACAAACATTAGTGAATCAGTAAATTTGACATTGGTTCCGAGGGAGCTGCCGGCATGGGTATTGAAACGCCAAGTGCAGACAACATGCAACGTGGCAAAGTGAGCCTGTAGTTATACTTGAACTTATAACACTGAACTTTGGAAACCAATACTTCATTAACTTGGTCTTTTCTTTTGCAAATCTTAATTTTTGTATATCATTATAATAAGGCAAGAAATAAAATATGAAAGATTCAATCATGTAATATTCAGATTCGCCGCTCATCTGGTAGAACCGTATTTATTCTTTTGGCTAGTGAAACCAGGAAACAGCAGATTTTCAACGTTCGTCCCTTTGTGGTAAATTTTACTTCTTCGGCAGAAAATGTTGATTCTTCAAAATTCAATCGCCATTGCTTTAATTACGTGTGTATTATGCATGGATCCCGTGAAAATTCAGTAACTTTAAACCTCAAGAAATTGACAAATGATATCCCATATTCTGAAGGGGTTTTAGTGTACAATCCAGTTTAGTCCATCTTATCTTAAGTAATAAAGTGTCAAAACTTGAGACGTTTAGGCCAAGTAGTACAAAAATTAAACCCGCATTACTTAAATATAAATAAAAGTGTCTTGCTATCTAACCAAATGTAAACAATGAAGATAAGATATAACAATCTTGAGGTATTTTGCAGTTTGTTCCAACTTGGTTACGAGAGGCGGTACAAATTCTGACCGCGTGACTACGAAAGTGATGTGTCTTTTAAACCCTTAATATTTCATAACATTTTAAGAAAAATGGCAGATTTCGTATTTTTATTTCACCGATGGTATGTAAGTTCTATGGCGTAATGGAAATCATCCAGGCGCCTTATGATTTATCAGTCTTTTAAAAGAAACTCATTTTTGCTGCACTACTTATAGATGCTATCAGGTTATTGAGATAGGTCAGTGCACTAAATTATTGCTCACTTATATCCGATAAACGATTAGCGGTTTTAAAGAAAATGAATTAAACTCCCTATATATTGTTATAAGACAACACTTTCAAAATCACGTTGTATAGTGTATTGAAGAAACTCAAATTTAGGCTTTTTTCGTATCAGCAAGTTCATGTATAAAATCCAAATTTTTACAATGATTCATTTATGGCCAATATTTGGAGGGATAAGGCAAATGAAAATACCCCACGAAGCAAGACATCACCCTCAGGATTTTCTAGGTAAAAGTTTTCTTATGTACAGGGCGGTCCAGTTATCGTGCTCACCCAATTGACGGCTTTATTTAAAGTTTTAGAGAAAAATGTTTCAAATAAAAGTTGTAGCAATCAAGGAGTACTCGATAACGCGGTATAGCAAATTTACACAGCTTTGCCAGATTTTGAGTAATGAACCAAACTTGCATTATTTAAATAGAATCATCTACTTTTTATGCCGCATTCTGATAATGCATCAAATTCTGAGCAAAAAATTATTAAAATACATGTGCTCTAAAAATTAACGGTTTCCGAGATACGCATGGATGGTCCAATTATCCTGCTCACCCAATTGATGGCTTTATTTGACATCTTAGAGAAAAATGTTTTAAATAAAAGTATAGGTATAGCATATTTATGCAACGTTGCCAGATTTCGAGTAATGAACCAAACCTGCATTTTTTATAGAACCACCTACTTTTTATGCCGGATTCTGATTAATCCTAATGGGTACGTATCTCGGAAATAGTTAATTTTAGAGCACATATATTTTAATATTTTTTATTTAAAATGTGATAGGTAATCAAAATCCGACATAAAATGTAGGTGGTTCCATTAAAAAAAAGGTTTGGTTCATTACTCGAAATCTGTGAATGTTGCATAAATATGCTATATCGCGTTATCGAGTACTCCTTGGTTGCTACAACTTTTAATTAAAACATTTTTCTCTAGGATGTTAAATAAAGCCGTCAATTGGGTGAGCACGATAACTGGACCACTCTTGCGTATCTCGGAAACCGTTAATTTTAGATCACATGTATCTTAATAATTTTTTGCTTAGAATTTGATGTATAATCAGAATCCGGCATAAAAAGTATGTAGTTCTATTTGAAAAAATGCATTACTCAAAATCTGCCAACGATGCATAAATATGCTATATCGCGTTATCGAGTACTCCTTGATTGCTACAACTTTTTTTTAAACATTTTTCTCTAAAACTTCAAATGAAGCCGTCAATTCGGGGAACGCGATAACTGGACCACCCTGTACATACAAAACTTCCAGCTTAAGTTTAATTATTATAGTGCGCATGTTGTCTTTATGGCGACTAAATGGACGCGTTGTTTTATTTTCGCTAATCATCGTTAAAACACGTCAATCGGAGCTCTTTCTCATACAACCGCCGAGTCTCTTCGCAAATTTTCAGTGTCCAGCCAAAAGCGCTCGCGCACAACGGATTTACATAACTGATTGCATTTCCAATCACGATTTAAATTTTCAACGTAACACACATAATGCCAAAATCAATACGGGCTAACTAGCCATGTAACGAAATTCTATAATGGGAAGTTCGCACAGACGAAAAAAAGGTATAATCCGCTTTGCCGCCGGCGTCAGGTTAACGAGTAGCGCCATCGACTCTTCATATACGTGCATGAAAAGGAAATATAATTGGTTGGTTTGCATCGCATTAACTTGCCATTCGGTGGCAGGGAAATAAAAACCGGAGAGGCCCCTACCATACCATTTGACGTATCAATTACGTCAGCTACCTGCTGCAGATTGTGTTGTAGTGTTTACAGCTAGCGCTCGTTAGGTCCATTCAGACACTGAAAGGCTTCCGAGATTGCACTAAATGAATCATGAAATGCACAGAATCCGGCAGCTCCTGTATAATTTGCAGACGTCAATTTGAAGAATCTTTCAAGCTTCGTAAGTTTTATCTATGGGTACAATATGATTGGAACAAATGCTATTTTAGTGCCGTTTAAGAGAAGTATATACAAAGATAGTATATAACACGTTAATTGAAAGGAGTAAAATATATGAGAATGTCTCTCAGTGGTCCTTACCATGCAGTAAGAAGACAAAAAATGACCTAAAATTTTTACTCCCAGGTCGTCTAGTATTCATTGTGTTACTGCACAAACAACTCACAAATTGCTCGAATCTGTATCAGTCTAAAAGCAGGCCACGTATTGTCGAGTCTAATAAAACTATTGAAGATGGCGGAAGGATTTCTGCTCTCGTAACAGCTTGCTCTTGCGGTTTCGCCACTGACTGTGGTAGGCGTTGTCATAGGATAATCCAATGAGGTGTCGAAAATCTCTGATGTTGGACGTCTGCTATCACAATGGCATTTTCATCTGTTATGATTATATTGCTTATATTAGTTCTTCTTAGTTGGTTCTGGTCTCAATAAAAACTATTCTTATTTAACGTTTCGACCTTATTTTTAAGTCTATCGGAAATTCTTCATTTTCTACAACATTAGACTGACATTAATGATGATTAATGACATTAATATTTTGCAGTGGTAACATCGCATATGTGACTGAATTCACTCTCCATTACGACAGATTACCTCCAGTGATCATACGAAAGCTCACTGTGAAGGAACAGCCACTCACGGGCAGTTTAAGGAAGGAGATCTGGTGTGGCTCTAAAACCCACGAAGAAAAAGGGCATTTCGCTGCATTGTCGCCATCCTGGGAAAAAACTCTACAAGGTAGTGAAAAGGATTAACGACTTAGTCTACAGAATCCATCGCAGCCTAGGATCCACGATGGAGGTAGTACACTGGAATCATTTAAGCGAGTACCACGGATATCCCGAGGAATGGAGTTGATCATGACGATCAGTTTCGAAGGAGGGGTAATGTTACGTGCAGCCTCATGTGTAAACCGGAGTTGCAGGCTTGCAGATACGGTGTAATATGGCGCTGCAAGTAGTTATTCTAGTAACAGCTAAACGGTGGGAATGTCGATGGAATGTACTCGAGGTATAGACGGTGACAGCAAGATATCCTTCTAGAAACATCTAGAAAGACGGCGTAGGCCCACCCTGGCGCATGGCGGGAAGTCTGAGTCTGATTATGAAGTTCTGAATTCGAATAGCGGTTATCAAGCAAATGAAAGACTATAAGTGAAGCAGGTGTTTTTAACTCTAGTGTGTACAGTATAGCGATTTTGTAAATTAGTAGTAGTAGTGTTAAATATTTTTGAAGAAACGCAAACTTCTAAAGCCTGTATTTTTGCAGAGGCAACAATGAAAGTGGTTAAACTCAATTCCATGTATAGTTATCACACTGAGTTAAAGTAAAAATTCAAAAATACTTTTGTGTCGTCTCGAATAGTATAATATCCAACGTTTCTAAAAAACAAGTATGAGAGCCATTTCTAAAATAAAGATTTTACTGTATTTTCCTTGTCTCATGGAAGAGTATTTAACTTCAAATATAGGAGATATATAATTATTTCTTACAGAAAACAAAACAACAGTTAATTAAAACACAGTGCTTAAAACTAAAGTCCMCAATTCTCCTATCCTGTACCTATCCAACAAGCCCGATCTGTTGAAGCGTTCTCGAGGTATGATTGTGACGGACAATGATACCTTTTCTTCATGAGTGAAGAAAATGCGCTAAAAAACAGCTTCTTACGGAGGAACAGCGGTGATAATTAACAGCCATCTGTATGTGAAATGCATTGGTTGCAAGCATGCAAATGCTAATGCACTTAGAGGATATGCATATTACATAAACGGCCAGTTTAATCTTTTATACACCGTGTTACGTGTTGGGCGTTCACATGCACGACAGGTCGTGTACGCCAGCACGTTTGTACGTAACAAAGTTGACTGGTGCGTCCTTCGTGCGCAAAAATCTAGCCACAAAATTATTAAAGCCAAAACTATTTGCCACATTATTTTAAATTAATGAAGGCTGTAGACATATGTCTTGCGCTCTTTGAAACTGTCCACAAAATTGGCTACTTCTATTAGGTGCTCTGTGGCTAGATGTTTTTCGCGTCGTTTTCGCATTGTTTTTGTTTTCGCTAGCGCTAGTGCGTTGTCAGTTATTCGGCCAATATCCGGGACACTGCTTTGAAACTGTTTTGAGCACTTCTGAAAAATAATTTTGATTTACTGTCTATCCTTGTTCAACGAACTGAAAGTGCAAACTGCCTGTACGGTCAAAATAGCAAACAATTATGGTTTTGAGAGGTTTTGAGTTTTGCGATAGTGAATATTTTTGTCTTCTAACCCATTTGTGTTATTGCATGCTTTGACGTTTTGTTTCCGGGTTTCTGAGAACTCCAAGTATGATAGCCAATAATATCTCTATCAAATACGTCCAAATACGAAAAAAATCCTCGCAGATCTTTTTTCATTTGCCACCCATCGGTAAGATCTTTCTTACAGCTTTTCTCCTCTACAGTAACTCTTGTACTTAAATGTTCCTCATTTGCATATTTTCGTGTTTTGCTCATATCTTCCAAAATATGTTTTCTTCTCTTCTTTAAAACTTTTAAGCCATTCTGATACCGCATACATCTTCATAACAGGCCCATCGTACATAGTTCACAGTTCAGCTTAAAGTTTTACTAAAACTCTTGCCTAGTTTAACACATTTGTCTTTAATATGCTAGTGAAATACTTATGCATCCTTCCGAACAAAAAATGTACAATTTGCGTTTTAGTCTGCCCACTGATTATTTTGGGGATAATTTTGTAAAAATCGCCTATCAGTCATCTAGCGGTGGTTTTACGAATTACGACGTAGGTTGGTWCGATCTGTAGGTMCAGAGACTTACATTGCGGATTTCTCAGTCTTTTTGTGAACATCAGTTAGTAAATCTAGCGGTKACTACGACCTACTATGTAGGTTGTTACGGTCGATAAGTACAGAGACTTACATCCAATGAGCTTTTATTTCATTGGGAATGCCCAGCGAAAGAACAACCCAGTTAAATATATTAAGTTTACCTTGTAAACTACCGTTTTGCTCGTTAAATGACTTTGTTTTAGAACATGGTAGGGTTCTTTGAAAATTGGGTGCATCAAAGATTAAAGCAGCCTTTTCAACTTAACACTTTATTACATGCAATTCATTAGAACAAGGAAACACAACAAAATACCCGGTGCAGTTCGAAGTACTGTTGCAAAAAAAGAAAATCAAAGAATAAATGTCTTTCTGACCTTATCATAGTCCCTTTTCGTAAGGTCCACGAATTCATTTTGTTCGTATGTGCGCCAGCGTTCCGCGCGCGAAGAGAGCAGGGAGCTTTGCGTTGGATGGAGCCGACCCTGACGAGGGAAGAAAAACGACGAATCCTCCTGCGTTCTCGTGCCAATGGGTTACCCTCAGCCTGCAGGCCCTTTTATCACTTTTCACCACTCAGTACTCCTGAATTGTTTAGCAATTTCTCACCAGTAAGCTGCTCACATGCAGCCCCTGATTAAAACCAGCTAGCCGGTTGCTGCTTGCTGCACAGAACCTCGGATTGGAGCCCTGCAGCTGCCGTTGCCGTACAGTATCTCCGGCACACCCAAAGCCATCTCACCCTCGCAAACCCAACGCCATCTCCCGTTCGTACACGGCACACAATCCGGAGCGCTACAAGGCTAGAACCTATAGATAAGGTGACCAACCGTCCGGATTTAGCCCGGACAGGTTTGTATTTTTGTTTACGAGTCCGTATTTAATATGGCATCCGGATTTGTCCGGATTTTCAAAATTTTGTTTGGATTTGTCCGGTTATTTGAGGGTTTGGCTAAAAAATGTGCAAAATATGTGCACAACATGGTATTTTACTTTTTCATTGTTGTCAGTCTTCTCATGCTTCAAGCTTCATGCAGTCAGGCGTTGCTAACTTCATAGTTTCATCTGTCACATTAATGTCAGCCACAGACATCTCATCTATTGTGTAGATGGCTAATTGTTAGGGCATGAGCGACCCGTAAGTCGCCATATTGCTCGTTCGTAGGGCAGCGAGTCTGCGCCGTAACTCTCTGGTTTGACAAAGTGAATGGAGATTGGTGAGGTGTGCGACAGGTCTTGTTGTTTGTTGTGACATTGTCATGACGTTTTCGTATCATAATCTTTACTGCGCATGCATCTGTCCGAGGATCATTTATCACAAAATCTTAATCTTATTAGTATTACATTAAACTTCTAGGTATTAGTTATGTGGTGTCAGCGCGCAATTGCGTAGCCGGCTTAACCTAATACCTGACCGTTCCTCTTTAACTTTTACTTTATCCTATATTACAAATAGCACCATGGAGGCGTCCGGATTTCTGGTTTGGAAAGTTGGTCACCTTACCTATAGAGTATTCAACATAGACATGTCACTTATACTCGTATTTTTATGGGTGTATCAGAGAGATAGCAACCACGGATTCTTCGATTTTGTTCTCTAGAAGCTTACAATGTCATGGCTAGTGTGATAAATCAACATGAATTGATATTTTAGAAATGTGGTTATGCCTTTCCGGGAATTTATTTGTCAGACTCGCAGTGCTTTTAGCCACTCCCTACCTGAATTCGGCATTAACACATTATTACATGTGTACGATATTTTTGCTCTTACGTTGTAGTTCAACCTTGCTTTCTAGTATATTAAAAAAGCACAACAGTCTTGCAAAAAATAAATAGAGTGACAATAGTTCTATTGCGTGCTTTTTTTAAAGCTTATCTATGTAGTTTCATCACAGACGCCTAGACCAGTGCGATCGGAGAGCAAGTATCACCGCCCTACGTGTACAGACGTGACTACAATGTTTGAAAGGCCCAATGGGAATCGCGGCAATACCACGTGAATTGCACACCCTCTCCATTGGCCGTAAAGTGGAAATTCCAGGGGATCAGCCGGTGTTAAATAACTGAAAACGTCCCTTTGGTACTTGCAGCGCTACGTACAGTCCATTTCGCAAATCATGCTGATTATCTGCCGGAAAAGAGTACTCTGAAAATCGGGTTCGCGCAAACGACACTTGTTTACAGGACTTCTTACGCAGTGTTGCCACATATATAAGAAATAGTTGGCTAAAATGTCCTCCCATAAGAATAATCTAAACATGATGTTTTTTATGTGTTAGGTTCTTTGTATTTAAAGCTTAAATTTTAAAAGGTCGGCTCTCCTGTACCAATATATAAATGTTTATCAGATGTATCTATAATTACAAATGATACGCTCCAGTTGAACAGTATAGGTATTATGTTTATAAACCAGAATATACAAATGTGGAATATGCAACAAGCTAAAAATATACTTAACGGACAACTCAAAAAGTAGGACCTGAAACGTGTTCTGGTAACAATTAATATTTCAGTCCAAAAAATTCTGTTTAGCTTTACAAATATTATGTATAACAAATGTAACAAAATCGTAAAACCGTTTATAGGACGATTGCTAAATGTGAGCAAGGTATTCTTTATGCGAGCACACCAAGGTGTGGAAGACCAAAACTTTTTAACAGAGCAAGCTCCGAAAGATTGGTAAGAAGAGCAAAAACACACTTGGTACTTTAGAGAAACACACTTGGTAATTCAGTAAAAAAAACTGGTATTCCAATATCCAACGTATGAGAACACCATATCGCGCGATTTGTCGCGTAAAAAGAAAAGCCCCTAAATCTACAATTTGTTTTTTTTATTGAAATGTGTTTTCTCTAGAAAAATTTAGAAATTTTTCCATTTAATCCACTATTTTACGACTTTACATAAAAAAGATAGCTTTGTGGGAAAATGTTAATAACAACGTATCAGAGAAATACAAAAAATATATTGTTTATACTTTTCTCGCTAGGGGCGAAATGACATAATATTGCAAATAAACGCAATATAAATCCAAAATTTGCCGATACCATGTAGGTGGGAAATAGTATTTTAGTATCTGTTTAATTATCTAATTAATTGTCTCGATAATCACAGATTTATTTTTTTCATTCCAAACTAACCTAGTAAAATCATGAATATAACAGGTAATAAGATAATATCTATTTTAAACACTAAAAATAAATTTTTACCTTGAATAAAAATAATATTTGTGAATCAAAACCAGAAAAGCTATCAACTTCAGATTTTTAAAACAATTTGTCCTAAATAATAACCTGCAAAAAATGAAAAAAATAGCCGTCCTATTCAGTTTTACTCTAGAATTTAAAGCAGAAATTCCCTGTTTTGCTTTTGTCTTGTATGTGCTATTTTAGTAATAACTTTAAAACGAGTAAAGCTAGCTATCAACCTTTGGTTTTGACCATAGTTGTGTGCACTATTTCAAAACAAAAAATGACACTCGCCTCACTGTATACTACATACAACAGAAACAGGTGCTCTTCTAAAAAATGTGAAAATACCCATTTAAAGCAATAGCGTGGCGAACTTGAGAGGCGGAACGTATCTAACTTGGGCCATATTTATTTTTAAAACGTAAAGGAGACTCCCTTTGCTACAAGAAAATCAAATACAATAAGAATCTTACATTCTAGGTCCAACGTTGAAAGCTCCGCAAATTTAACTCTCGTTTCAAGCATAGTAATACCATCTTGATTTGAAGCTATTTAATTGTGATTTACAATATCACTTTATTGATATAATCACGTATTTGTTGAATTTAACTGCAATTCTCTTTTTTATGGTAAATCATTACTTCCAATATGTTTATTTACTCGTTGAAGTTTCCTACATGCATTTTGTAACATATCTATAGCCACAAAAGTCATCGGGCGGGTACTTTCCATTTTAAATTTGAAGGAGAAGCTTTAACTTCATAACCTCCAGAGTTCGAGCAACAGCGTCTTAAACAAACACCGCCGCACGGAAAAGCTTTCCGATACAAAACACCAAAACAACATTAGAATCTACTAGGGTCCGCTTTTACAGTGCAGTTTCGCATTCGAACGCCGCGTCACTGAATCTAGTTGTTGCCGTAAAGGTCTCTCGGAGCGGTATTTGAATTCCACTCGCGACTTTCAAATCAACGGGAGAAAACCAAAAAAACGACGCGGCCAGACTAAGACTTTGATAAAGCAAACAAAGCTTAAATGTTTCCCCGGGGGGTCGCAGCTGGTATCGCGAGAAGCAGACTTGTAGGCGGTGTTGTCACATGTTGTTCAAACACGATCTAAGAAGCCATCAATAATGTCTATGTTACGTATGCAAAGACAAGGCTGTAAATTATCTTTATTCGATCAGGCAGATTGAGGGGTTACACATATCGAAACAGAAGATTGTCTATTGGATATGTGGGACCTGTATTAGGTAGAATATGGATGTTGACTGTTTTTGGGAAAGTGTTGTAAATTGTGCATAAGCACCCTATATAGCCGCGAATATTAATTATTATTCTTTAAACCGCTTAAAAGCTTTAAAAACCATGTCTTTAAAATACGTTACAAATTTCGCTTCAAAACGCCAATACCTTATCACCGTGACAGCTGTGACGTCACCTGTTCTCAAACAAGGTTAAACTAATAAGGCGATTTAAAGTTTTTTCGCAATAAAACAGTCAATTTTCGGCAAATTTGAACTACCTGCCTTAATAAATCCACTTTCCATGATATAAAAGCACCTTTCAAACTTTTTCAAACCGAACCGCCAAGAAATTATTGATAATTATAAAATTATTTTATCCAAATTATAGTCTATTGACAGCATAAACGATGTATAGTAGAGATGTGTCCCGTTCCACGGATCAGGATCAGAAAGTGGAGCCGTTGGATCCGCATCCACCCGCTGAATCGGTCCGGCTCCGGATCCAGTTTTGTTAGCTACCGCTGTTGCATACGCGGCAAGCGGATGCGGATCCAAATGGAAACATTTAGCATGCTGGCGGAGCCAAGCCATCTGTCCGTGTCCTCGATGTGAACCGTATATACGGAACTGACTGACTCCGGCTTTGAGCCGTGAGATTTACTTGCGTGGTTTATTTTATTCGATTGTATCTTTCGAATGAATACTTAATTTTTTGAAAGTGTTTAATCTTTAAATAAAAATGTAGCTTACGTAAAAATGTTTCGTTTTGTATAGGCACAAGCATTAAATCTTTTTACATTTTTGTCTGTTTACATACCTACTACATATTAAAAAATCGGATCCAAAATTTACAATGCACTGAACTGCTATGAAATTTAAAAAAATGTAGTTTTTATGAATATACCTATTTGGCATTTCATTTCAACTCAGGATTCATCTAAATCGGATCTTTTTATAGTTGGGTGTAATATGATTAAAGTAAAGCAACGTTAACAAATGAAATTGCAGTTGGATGCAGTCATAAAGTATTGAATGCTTAATATTAAAGCCCAACTAAGTCTACGCCTTTCGGATCCACTGCACTGGTTCCATGTAATTTGTTACACATTTATTTCGTTCACTTCGTGTCGGACCCACTGGAACGGGTCCAGTGGATCTGGTCCGCAAGTTGCTTGGAACCGGATCCATCTACGGATCCCGGACTGCCCAACTCTAATGTGTAGGAACAAGTGACGTCATGCACTCTTATTGGTATTCGTTGTCACGTGACTTGAGGGTGATTTAATTACGCTTTATTTGTAAAATATTAATAAAGTTATGTAAAAATAAGGAAAAATATTGTGATTTTCAGTATTTATATCATAGAAACTACCACTTTACATTCAAATTATGTCTTTATTTAATTACAGTCAACATCCCTATTAGCCATAATAAGTTATCAAAAAATGTTGAAATAGCGTCACCGAGGACATATGGTATCAAAACCACCAGCCGACGGCCTTCCGAATGGGTATTACCATTTAAGCAAAACGTACATGTTTTGAACATACAATCCCGGACTAGGGCTTGTGATTGGTCAGTGCCGAACAACAGTACGAATTGCTCATACAGCACAACCCGCCTACGTTTTGCTTTTAATCGCGAATTATTACTAGTAAAAGCGCTTGTTAAAATGTATGACTCTCGTCTTTTAATATACCGATTTTAGATAAAGTAACGCATTAAGTTCAAAATAAGCGTTATTTGAAACAGCAGTATGATACAAAATGAAAATATGACGTCACCAACTTTTTAATACAACCATTACCTATATCATTTAGCATAAAAGACAATGAAAACGGGCACAATTAGAGAAATGTTTAATAGGTGCACAAAATGAAGTTCAAAAAAATTCAACATGTGATCTTTTAATTTATAATTTAAAACAGCTCATCGATCCATATTGAACACCTCAAAAGAGTAATGTGGATTAAACGTGATGGTACTTTATGTTCCTTCTGACTATAGAAAGCACTTGTTAAATAATGTTAAGGTTAGCAAAAGCCGACTTTGTAAAAATACGACATTGGCAGTGACTTCTTAAATATTTACAATGACAATTCTGAAATACATAAGTAACGCGTCTAACGAAGACTGAAGTGATCCAAATTTTAATGATTCTAGGTTATAGCGATAGATACGGAAATCACCAGGAAGTTTGTCAATTGTTTAACATAGAACACCAAGAGACATAAGTTACTGTTAAGAGATTAGTTGCATGATTTCACGAAAAAAAATCTCATCCTTACAAGGTCCGATTGATCCATGAAATTCAAGAGGACGATCCTGACCGACGGCGGCGCTTTCAGTTTGGTGAAGTGTTGATGAGATGTGATGAAGGCCGTAACTTTTTAAGAAATATTCTGCTTTCCGACGAAGCAATTTTTTATTTAAACAACATACTTAATCGTTCACAATTGTCGGAAAGGGCTACGAGAAAATCCATACGGGGTTCGTGAAGTACGAACGCAACGTTTTCATAATGTTCGGGCAGTCACATTGGCTGAGATATTTCCGAATGACTTGGACAATGATATTTCAAAAGAAGACATTTTGTTCCAGCAAGATGGTGCACCGACACATTTTGGTGGAAGAATTTTCGAGCTCTTATTAAAGCTGAAATGCGATTACTACCTCCAGACGTTCTTGAACGCAGTCTTCAAAGTGTCTGTATGCGTCTTGGGTAATGTCAAGTTGTAAATGGACTAATGCAATCTAAAAATTTAGGCGCGTACAGTTTTTTGTTAATACATTTTTCGTCCATTAAATGTGAAGACCAAAGCTACTTGATGGGATATTTTGATAGTTTTTGATAGTTTTTTCTTCCAAAGTATTATCACACAAAACTGCATTTTTTTTATCAGGACCATGTTCAGTTAATACATGAAGGTGTACTTTGTAGGGTTTGTATTTGTTCCTTTTTAAACAACCGACGATTGACTAATATTATTTTCCAAAGTAAGTTATATGATTAACGTAGATGAGTTACTTATGACACTAATACATCAAAAGCGGTTTCGGACGTCCGAAACTGGGTATATCTTTTACATGCTCAATTTCTTATAAATTTTTTAATTAGTTATAACACTATAGATTGAAGTCTTCCAGGTGAAGGGTTCACGGAAATGGTTATTGTGTTTATTTTTAACTTCTAGAACTTCTTTTGATTACTGTCACACTGAAAGAATGCAATAAGCAGTGTCCTTGCCATGAAACAAAACTAGCTAAATGCCTAGAGGTATTGCTTACCATGAACTCGATTAATACTCCTTCATCCACAAATTGAAAAATCTTGCTATATATATTGACGAACGTTTGGTACATTGTCCTCTGGCAGTAAACTGAGTGTACGCTATATATAGGACCACTTTCGGGAACACTGCTGGAGTTCGCCAGCGTGGTGTAAATCCGGTGTTGTGTCGGCATGTCGATTTGTGAAGAGAACTTAACGTAAAGCAACTCGCTTATAGTATGAGGAGCATCTAAGATTTATGAACATTGAACCTCTTTCCAGACGACAGACAACAGAAAACAGCTGGTCTTTTTACCACCGACAAAGTTCTGTAGGGAAATACGAAATCGATCTCTCCCATCTGTTAGTCTTGCAAAACAACGAAAGGCTCAGGAGTCACTGGTTGAAGCTGGGACACTAAGCATACTGATCACGGAGCAATTAGTTCTTCCTAGCGAACAGGGTGCTCTCTAGATGGAAGACTCTGGACGCTAGGACGCGGTTGCGGCGCCCAGCATGAAAGGTTGGGTCTGGCTAGCAAAATTTTGTAGTCGGTCTGTGCATTATGTTGTAAACACATTTTTCTGTGATATGTAGACTTGATAGTTAAATATCCCACTCTTATTTTTGACAATAATAAGAATAATAGTAGGCTTAATATATCTTCATCCCTGTATCTAAAGTACAATTTGAAGACTTTTCACTGCTATAACTTACCTAAGAATCAATCTATAAATGAAGTGCAGAATCTCTCGTCTCCTGGTGACTGTGGAAAACAATCCCAGTTTCAGCAGAAGCATGTTCAGCCCTCGTGCGTTGCTAGTGTTAGAAAGGGTGTCGAGAAAATTGTAGTTGTAGGAAAGACTCGAGGAATTTAATTTGCAGTGACTTGTGGAGATGTCTGTGAAACAAAGATTAATATTAAAATGCATGTCTATGCTGTGCTGTCTACACCTCAACCAACTGCAGATAGTACTATTTCGCTGTCATTACAGCTCATCAGTGCAGTTTAGGTCTACTGTAGACAACACGGCATAGAACAGGTTTTGCTTATATACCAAAGCAATGGTATAATATTTTTCGAATTATTTTGGGAGTGTGTCGCACGCACAGTTACATTACAAACTCAACAGTGTACATATGCTTAAGCTGACAGCTACAGTAGAGCATACAAAAAATGTACATTCGAACTGGAGCATACGACATATACTACTGAGTTTCTAGAGCAGGTCGCTAATCTTAAAATTTTCTATTTTTATAATATATCCTCCCAATTTTATGTTATTGTAGAAAAAAAGTTCAATATATTATATTGTGCTTTTTCTGAAGGAATGTGTAAATTATTCTATTCCCAAAACAATGTCCAATATATATTCCATGCTGGTGTAAGAAAACCTATTCTGATGTACTCAGCCTTATGATAAGCCATGCTGTTAAGCTAATAATACACTGCTTATATCCGAAAGTAACTTTTTCACTCTGTTACATCTGCGTATGATACCTAAGTCGCTTTGTCAGTATGATCGAAAAGGTGTGATTTTTGCCCCATGGAGTTTCAAGTTTTATTTTCTTCAAATCGTGGTAGACGTAAGCACTAGATTTAAACAAAAAAGTGCCACATGTCGAATATCTGCTTCAAAAACGTTGAAAAATGTGGATTTTGACAATTTGTCTCGGGTGGGTAGGTACTCATACCGTCTATCATTCCTTAATCACMATTTGCAAGTTTGATTGACCTGTGGACCCCGATCTAGAGCAATACAACTAAATCGTTGTGGATTGCCCATATACATAGCGAAAAATGCATTTATTTCTATTTCTAATTTGTTATTAACACAAAATAAATAGGCATCTAAGAACATTTCTATGCAAAAATTAGTTGTGGCAGATTGTGATATTTATTTCTTGCATTGCTATATATTTGAGTGTGTTATAAATATTTACAGAGTGTGTATTTTATTTGCATTCATTTCTATATGCTATACTTTCTTGCATTGCTACTCCGCTACTGATAGTATTCCTTATTATATTAGACTGTAAATAAATAAATAAAATATAGACAAGTTAAGTGTAGAAAATTGATGCAGGCATCATTAAATCATTACTTCAGTGAAATATTCCCTTCGTGATATTAATCTTCACATTTAAGAGCAGATATATATATCCCTTTTTTGTACCACCTTTGAACCTTTTCCTTGCCCTAGTAATATTAGGTCTCCTTTTACCAGCAGCTGTTGGCCGAACCCTAGTAACTCCATGCGAACTTCCACTGAATCTAAAAAAAAACTATCCACGCGTTATGGTAATCATTGAATTTCGTATCCGAAATGATCACTTTTAGGTCTTAAACCATGGCTCATTTTGAAGTCAAATCGCTCAACTTATTATAGCGCCCTATGAGCAATACGTACTGTTAATAATAATAGCTAATTTTGTCTTCTGTACCTACTCAGATCACGAATAATGCTTATAAGTAAATAAAAACTTCTTACATTATGCATATCATCTTTCACTGAAAGGAACTAATAGCATTGCACAGAAGGTGCAAAAGCAATTAAATTAAAATTGCTTCATAGAAGCTCTTTAAAGCTCACTTGCTACAAGAATCCATTACAAGAAATACCTTCCCACTGAAATCTATTGGTCCATCGCAGTTTCTTACCCTGAAAATGTTTTTCTTACAATTTGCCTCTGCGAGCCCTCCTTCCTGTGTCGAACCGAGTTCCTTCACCCGCACAAAAACCGCACGGCACAACCTGCCCATTCTTATAGAAGAAATACAAAGAAATACACACCGCCGGATGATTTACGAGTTGTTTCTAGTGGTGGAATCGTGCATTAGATCGCTAGAAAAACCCTTCTCGCTGTATAAGAAGCAAGTGGAGACGAAAGAGGGTAAATTATAGAGACGCTGTTTCCTTAAGTTACGGCGGCGAAAGCTCATATTTATAGGCTCCGCTAGCTGCGGAGGACTGCAGAAGCGCACTTGAAAACGACACGGTGGATATGAAGCAATTATGATGAAGTTGAAAAGACGCGATATATTTTACACCACATTTTGTAGAATGCAGGAGCATTCATATGTCTGACCTCAGCACATATTTAGGCAATTTTCTACTGGAGACCGTTAACCAAATCTAGCTTTATATTTTTTTTCTAGCACGGCTTCGACGGCCTGTAGCATGTTTCCTTTTAGGACAGAAATGTTAATCAAAGCTATTTTTAAGACGTGCAGGTCCTTGATTTATAAAAAGAATGATGCAGAATATGTTTATATCGGCGGACATTTTCAATTTTTTATATAAACAGCGCAGCGCAGTGACCCGGGATGGACCATAGTTCCGTGAATATAGAAAATTGTTAAAGAATATTTCAAACAAAAGCCGCACCAAATCAATCTGTTCGTCATAAAATCACTTTCTATTATACCTAACGATTTATTAATGAACGCTCTGTATATTTTTGCATTTTTTAATTTCCCGTCAAAAATGATGGCCACTTTGTTAACCATACATGTGTTCTATTTTGCACAGTTTCGGAAATAATTAAGGTTTTTTTTTTAATTTTGGGGTCTACAGTGTGCTAGAGCAATCTTAATTCGAGATTCCAGCTAAGCAACACGAACTCTGGTGTCGTTTTTGACAACTAATTCTAAATAAAAGTATACAGCTTAGCAGGACGCACGTGAATGTCTTTGGTCGTGTTTTCCAGCGTTTAAAGTGCTTGTTCTAATACAATGAAATTCCCTAAAAAAAAGGATAGAACGAAAAGTAAATTAAAAAAATTTTGCTCTTGGTATTTTAGGAGTAATTGTAAATTGTAATAGCAACTATTTAAAATAACCCATTGCAAAATAGCAAAGCAGACGTAATGTGCTTGCATTTCCCTTCAAATCCTACCTTGTAACTGCATGTTACATGTGAAATAATTTCTGTTATGTTGTATTTAAAGTATACCTGTGACGGAGAATTACTGAGGATTTGCTGAAAATGACAGCGTCTACAAGCAAAATAATACGAACAGTTTCACTCCAATATCTTTTTTTTCTTTATGTCTCAATGATTAAATCATCGACATTTAAAAGCGCTTCGCCTAAAAACGATCGTAATGTTGGTGTCAGCGTTAACATTATTAAATTAAGTAAACGCTTCGTTACCTTATTTAAAATTTCTAGACTCTGGAAAACATCACGACTTCGTTTGAAAACTCTTCCTCTACCCTTTTCAACGTTGGGGCTATAACGTCACAAAATGTATTAACTATTCTGTTGTCAGCAGCTGTAATAGTAAGCTTTGAATAAATTAATTATTACACAACCATATTACATATAGTCAGATGGCCCTCCCCGTCGAATTCATCGATTTGGAAACTGCTTGTTTAAAATATTACCAGCTACGATACAGTGTAGCGGAATTCCGTCTTGCTACAGCCACATACGGAATAGCGTAGCCAACGGAATGTCCTCTAGCATTCAGTTTGTAAAAAAATACATAGTACACGTCCTTTTATTGATGTATTAAAAAATACAGACCTAATCACACGGTTACCCAAGATTGTTCCCCAGACATTCAAGGACCAACGAAACTGGGACTGTTTGTTGTATACGATGAGGGTTCTTGTTGTTGTAGTAGTGAAAATTATGTCGATTGAGACAACGATTTCCATGGAATCTTGCCTCACCAGTAGAAATAGAACGCGGTCTATCAATCGCTGAAAGACAAAATTCTTCTCTTCTAGTAAAATCTTCATCAGGAGCTTTTGGTGCATTTGATCTTCGGATGGGTGCACTGACCTCAAACTTATGTTTTCTAAGGTGCTGTCTATTAGGATAGGATTAACACTTCTTTCTAGCAAAAACTATAAATATTGCCTAAACTGCGCAAAATGGAAGACATACGTGATTAAGAGTGGGCTTTATCACTGACTAGAAAATGCAAAAATATACAGGTTGATCCGTTTTCAACAAATAAAGTAGGGTATTACCTAGGTAAAATGGGCCACCCTGTATAATCGATAATAAATTTATGACGTAAACAAATTGATTTCTTGCAACTTTTGTTTGAAACATACCGTAAGCGATCTCGTTTTAAATGTTACTACCTGTGTATTTGCATTAATAGATACAGCTTTATGCAATGTGTATTTTATGCAATTATTAAGACAAAATTTTCCGCTTCAATACTTTGAGTGAGCTCACATTCAAAAGGATGGTATACAAACAAAATCGATAAATAATGACCCCCAGAATGTGATGACTGAATTAATCATTGACTTCATTTGCTCTACGTATAGGTGCTGATCACAAAATTATGCTTTATGCTTTCTTGAAGAAGGGCTGTCTGGGATATGAGTCATCTTCCAGATGTTTAGTGATGAATAAGAGACTATGTAGGTTCTAAGTCTCCACCTAAAGATCTTGTTACATTGTTTAAGTATGTAAAATGTTAATAGCTAATAGGCAGTAGTATACTTTGTTTGTTCAATGTCTCCCAAATACTTTGGCTAAATCAATGCCCTTATTTTGTAGAACAATCAAACTAATATTTAAGAAGGAAACAAAAGAGCTTGAGCGAGAAGTGCAGGAGCAAATATTAGCGTAGACCTGAAGAAATTTCTACACTTTCTACATCTACCTCGGTTGATAGAAAAAAGATACTCTATCATCTACATAAGTGCTTTAACTGTAAAGCCACTCCAAAAGCAACAAGTAGTGGACAAAGTCAGAAGCCATTAATTACTTCCACATCCAACGGATGGGTATTGTATCGCAAAAAAAAATTTCAAAAATTTTTATTTGCTCATTCGCTATAGAATGATCAAAAACGCAAAAAAACAAAATTTGAGCAAAAAACATTTCTTGTCTGTGTTACTGTGTGTCTGTGGTTATGTTTGTGGACACGATAACTGTCGAAAGACTGAATATATGAACTTGAAATTTGGCGAACGTATAAATCTCAACTACCCAAAGCGACCTATTGTTTGTGGGGTAAGTAGGGTATCGGGAAGGGGGCAAAATTGGGGAGGCAACTATACTTTTTGCAAATTTTGATTTTTTTTTCGTTTTAGTATGTGATTAGTAGTATAACTGCGAGTATTATTGGCTTTTATAAATTGTTGGTGCAGCAAACTGTTTAGAAGATATTAGCAAAAAAGCGTCACTTAAAGAAAACGGTTTTTCCTAAATATCTTCGAATATATTTAATATAAACAAAGAAATGAAAATACCATTAGATAGGAAATAAAATTTCTTACAAAAAGTGTCTTAGAAAATGTATCCAAAATTTTGACATTTTCGAAATATTTCCAAAAAACCTGATTTGGACCCTGCTCGTACGATTTTTTTAAAATTTGGTATTATATAGAAAATCAAATTTCTGAACAGAAAGCACTCTTGTATTTTTTTGTCAAGTTAATAATTTTCGAGTTATTTGAAAAAACAGATTTTACAAATTTGTATATTTTTGGTAATATCACGGGGACTGTTTATCTTAGAAATAATGTGTACAGAGAAAAAATGCTCAAAACCTTATTACTAATCGTATAGCATAAGAAATAAAAAAGTGAATGTCATTTTGACAATTGAATGTGGTAGTATTGATTGAATTTGCAGCGGTTTTTTTGCTAATATCACGAGGACTGTTTGTCTTAGAAAAAATGTGTAGAGAGAAAGAATGCTCAAAACCTGATTACTAATTGTATAGTTTAAGAAATAAAAACGTAAATGTCATTTTGACATTTGGATGTGGAAGTATTGATTCAATTTGCGGCGGTTTTTTGGGTTTTCTAGCTTGTATGTTTTAATAAATGCTTCGAATGCACTTCATATCAGCTACACACGCTTAATAAATGCAACGTATTAATTTGTCCTAGTATATTTTTGTTCATCTAAGACTGGTAAAATTAAAAGACCTTTTTTTTCTCTTTAATATAACTTTGCCAACCAAAAGCTCCTACCTTTTATTTAAGGTAGGGTTTGGAAATAGTTTTGAATGCTTACACCGCAATTTTTACCGCAGTGAGGGTTTATCATCGTTTATTTATTTCTATCCTTTTTTCTCAATGCCCTCAAACGCTATTGGGCAATCTGCAATGTAGGTTTCTGTACTTACCGTTTGTAGCATCCTAAATCGTAGTTCGTAAAGCGACTGCCAGATGACTCATTGACGATTTTTACAAAATAACCCCCAAAGTGTGGTCGTGGTGCTGCATAAAACGTGTTCATGCTAAAGCGCCGTATGCATGTAGTAGTGTTGTCAATCGTTACGGTTAACCGGTTAACCGGTTAGGATATTGCAATGTTAACCGTAATAAGCAATCCTTAAATAACCGGTTAAAGATTAAATCAGTTAAAAATTAGCCGGTCATGAACCGGTTAAAAATTGACCGGTTACGAAACGGTCTAAGATTGATCGGTTACGAACCGGTTAAAAATTGACCGGTTATAAACCGGTTAAAAACTAGCCGATTTTGAAACCTGCTAAAAAATAACTAAATAAATTAGAAATTCAAGTATTTAATGTTCATCCCAGACTCAAGAATGCGCGGAAGAAGAAGAAGGCTCAGATTTGAAACTACCACGTGCGCTAAGCACGCCCCGTTAGCGAAAACGGCAGAACGCATACCTCTACAGCATAATACCTTAAAAAATAACGAACAAAAATTTGAATGTTAAACCAAATTGTTAAAGGTTGGTATGTTTAATAAATTAACATTTTAAAATTGGTTGACAATTACGTACGTTCCGGGGTACGTTCATCGCGTTAGGTTAAACGCAAAACTGTTTCAAATAAATATCCATTAAACCGTTTATAATAGACGGTTTTTTCATTTCCATGTAAACATGTTTTTCCTAACCGCTTAAATTATACATATTATATATTGAAAAAAACGTCATTTTTACAATGAAATGGTATAGGATATATGTTAAAGGACTAATGGGAAGACTGTTATGGATTAACATAAAACCAATTAACCGATAATCTGGAACTGGTTAACCGGTCAATTTAAACCGGTTAACAGTCTTATCCCCTTTAACCGTTTACTTTTAATCGGTTAACCGACGCCGACGGTTTGATCATTATGAAAKCCGGTTATTTTTCATAACCGGTTAAATTCGTCGTAACCGCCAAACCGGATATGGTGATCACTGTTGACAGCACTAGCATGTAGCAGTCTGATACCTAACCGGAATTATACAGCAATTCCACGCTGGAACAAATAGTTCAGCAGTTTAATATCAGAGCACACTTGAGGAATTAAATCCATAAATCTGTAAGTATCAGTTCTGAGACAGCTTCGTTCTCGCAATCTCCTCCATGTGTACGCGAGGTTAGATCTGACGGTACACAAGGAGGTGGTAAATAGCCGTACGTGTTTGCATTATGTATTAAGCGGATGGTGGCACGTGCAAATAACCGCACCACGACCGTAACACCGAGGAACACATGACAATGCGTCGAGGCGATGTCGGCGCGTCATCTGTTCCAAGGGGCTTTCCGATGTTATGGAACATAGTCGACGTACAACGCACACACCCCGAAAGCAAATTTTCGACAACGGCACCAACATAATCGATTCATTCTAAGCAAACGTTGAAGCGGTGCTCTCCAAACTGCATGTTAGTAAGATCTCGAGTTGTTTTTCAGTTGTAATCATTCCATCATTATGCTCATAATTTATGTAGATCTGGTAAATAGGTGGTCCCATGGGCGTATCCAGCTTTTGGTCTGGGGGGGGGGGCAAAGCAGGAACGTCCTGTAGAGTATAATTCAACATAAATAAAAATAATAAATGTTTATAAGATATAGGTACTTAAGTATTTAATGAAGTATTTATTCCATGAATAATCTTCGTGGATTTTCTGCAAGGTGACTTAAAACATCTGTGAAAAAAAGTTTTCTATGAACACTGATCATACAAAGCCCCTTTATTACTAATTCCGTTATTGATGAACTCAGGTTAGGTGCATTCAGTTGCATCGCTCTCGAGTTAAAAAAAGAGTTGATACATTTTATTTGGGAGAATAAAGATCCACATAGTGTTTAATGATATCGTACGAAGTACCAAAGGAACGTAAGTTTCACCTTAAAAGTTCTACTAATAGGAGCACGATTTCTGATTCAGAATTAACACATATCAAAGACTAATGCATCACATCAGTAGCTTTAGTAATTTAAGCTGGTAGTTCATATGTATAGGTTCTAAAGATACAATTGTAGTAATTTTTACTCCCCAGGAAAAGACTCGATGGATAACTAACATTATTAAAACTCAGAATGACAAATGCCTCAGCGTTATGCGTCCAGCCAACCATCTTAGATCGCTCTCAAAAATTAACCGACTACTTAATGTTTTAACCAAATTAAGCTTCATTTAAATGAACTGAAATATATTTAATTGCATTTTTAACAACACACCGGGTTTTAATTCGTGCTGGTTTTTTTTGTATTAATTGTTAAATTATAATGTAAATTTAGAAATTTGGTACAAAAGTTAGAGTTATCACTTAATATAAGATAGATTCTGATGTGATTCCATATAACGGTAGTTAGTTAAACAATCTTTATAGGAAAAGGCAGAAGGGCTGAACTAAGCAGATCGTATATTAATAATGAATAGTGGAGTTTTTTGGAAGTTATTAAATAATAATAAAACACTTGTTTAATCCTACTTCCAAACTTTTATTTTTGGCAAAGCCAAATGCCAGCATTTCAACCGCCAAGCGCCCTTCTTCGGTGGCTTAACAAGTATAACTAAATTAAAACAGTAAAGACATTTAAACATATTGTAAACATAGATAGGTACAGAGTAGTGTGGTGTGGGAAAAGAATTTGTTTATATTATATTTTCGACTTGACTATTGCGATAAGTGGGTTATTTAAGGGCGTGAGATCCGTATTTAGCAGATGACTTGAGTTGCGTTTCATGTAAACAGCCTCTAAGGGGTTCAAGTTGACGCGTGTTGACGGTTTTATGTTCTTGACGTTGGCAATATTAAATTTGTGACCTGTTTCAATATTATGTAAAGCTAGTGCAGATTTTTCTCCATTTCTATTGTTTACGTGGTACATATGTTCTTTGAATCTAATATTTGCATTACGTTTTGTTTGACCAATGTACTTTTTTGGGCAGTTACAGCATTTAATTTCATAAATTCCAGATTTGTTTAACATATCTTCTTTATCCAGGGTGTTACCTAATAATTTCTTTAATGTGCAGTTGTTTCCAAAAGCAAGATTTATATTAAATTTAGAAAATAAATTTTGAAATTTATGCTCTATTGAAGGATGGTATGTAAATTTTCTATGGAATATGATTTCTTTTTCGGGACTAAGATGCGTGCAAGATTGTAAATTTAATTTATATTTGTGTTTGTTCAATAACTTACATTACAAAACGTAATGCAAATATTAGATTCAAAGAACATATGTACCACGTAAACAATAGAAATGGAGAAAAATCTGCACTAGCTTTACATAATATTGAAACAGGTCACAAATTTAATATTGCCAACGTCAAGAACATAAAACCGTCAACACGCGTCAACTTGAACCCCTTAGAGGCTGTTTACATGAAACGCAACTCAAGCCATCTGCTACATACGGATCTCACGCCCTTAAATAACCCACTTATCGCAATAGTCAAGTCGAAAATATAATATAAACAAATTTCTTTCCCACACCACACTACTCTGTACCTATCTATGTTTACAATATGTTTAAATGTCTTTACTGTTTTAATTTAGTTATACTTGTTAAGCCACCGAAGAAGGCCGCTTGGCGGTTGAAATGCTGGCATTTGGCTTTGCCAAAAATAAAAGTTTGGAAGTAGGATTAAACAAGTGTTTTATTATTATTAAGCAGATCGTGACCAAGATAGTCTTCTAAAGCTATATCCGCTCTAAGACGATTCGTAACAACAAGAATGTTGCAGTTACAGCTTCAAAACGCACATGCCATCGATTAAGCTTGGAAACCATTTGACGACTTATTAGAGGTGATTTGGAAGGGTCAAACATGAGTTCTAGATGAAAATTGTAAAATACACTAGCCTATAAATTTTACTGTATTTACAATTTTGTAAATAAGACAATTTTTAGGTGTAGGTGTACACACCTAATTACCCACCTAAATGTATGGGAAATTGGAAGGGCCCAGAGTTCGCAACCCAAATCCACGGGGGGGGGGCAGCTGTCACCCCCTTGCCCCCCCTTCGATACGCCCATGGGTGGTCCACACAATACGATAAAGGGGCAATCACACGACATACAAGAACTAGACAGTTTAAATTTTCATTAGGGAACTTATAATTTTTACCTGGCCGCCGTTCTTGAGCGCTTTCTTGTCCGCGCTTTTTGTTGCCCTGGCTATCTTTAGCCGGCTGTTAGCTGCGTATTTGTCGAATACAATTCAATCAGCTGAGTTGTGGGTGTGGTGCTTTGGGATGCAAAAGAAGCTATGAAATTCATATTTCATCGGTAAAGTGCCGGATTCTTTTCCTACTTCCCTATAGTGTAGCATTATTTACGTTGCCGTTTCATATTCCTTTTGGTGAAGATATACAGCCAGAAAATCTGTGAGTCTGCACCTCACGATTCGCTGATTATCCCAGAAGCTATTTATCATGTGACAAGCTTCTCCTTAGCTGAAACCCTTCTTTGGAAGGTAAATGTTAATTTTCAGATATTTTTCGATCATACTCTGTTATATGTACCTTGTGTATCTTCAGGGTTTTTATATTTGACGTTAACATCTAAGTCCATCGAGGATCAAGGCAAACACTGTTGCCAGTTCGGACCTATTCAGGAAAACTCCAGCGCTCTTGGGATGCTTTTCCTTTCCTGTCGGTCTTTGTCCGAAGGAGAGCTCAGCCGACCATCAGATTAAGGGTTGGAACATCATATTCAACCACAGGTCAGATCTTCTTTTTGTTTATTGAAGTAATAATCTCGTTTTGACATAAATCTCCCATAATTGCAGAAAAATCTTAAAGTTCAATACCTACTTGAATTCATTGATATCTCTTATTATTTTCTTAAGTTTTATATTTACCTCATTATTACTACTAGTGTTAATTTACAGCGTAGAAGAGTTCTGTGGCCATGATTTCGGCGCGGCTTAATTATGATTATCAGGAAACCTGTGCACTTTATTCTATTACAGACCTAAATTATTGAATTAACTGCTTTGCTTTTCCCAAGGCGTTTTCTATTGTATCCATTTTTTTGTTACTTATATAATAACTTCTTTGTTGAGCCAATAAATTCTGGGATTACTTATTACATTTAGTTTATTTTCGTGGTCACTATCTCTGAAGATTCCCCTTTCTTGTTTTTTTTTTTGGGTTTTCGTTTAATTATACAACTGGGTGATGTAAAAACACGTGGCGCTCTTTTTCATTCGTTTTAACCGAACCCAACCCTATAACTTTGCTTAGGTGGGACTCCATCTTGTATAATACACTTGAATTTTTCTTTGCCTCGCCGAATAGCTAATTTTCGGTTGCCACATAATATCTCTTCTAGTGTTGATTTTGATCTAGTTTAACCTTGTTCTGGAAGAACTATATAATGTTAAGGTGGATCTTTAGCATCTAAATGATATACTAAAAAACATATCACCCCTAGGTGCTATTTTTAATTATTATTTTGCATACAATTACGCTTGTGCCTGAAGGCTCCCACCACCTGCAGCTCGGGAGAAAAGTCCCGATCGCGCACATATGTGAGCGCCGACCCACTACTTCTATAACCCCACTCTAATCTAGATCGTGATACGACCCCCCCCTCTAATCGGGGCCTCCAAAAACGTATAAAAACAGTGGCGCTGGGGCCGCGACTGGACTTGAGATCTCTTTCAGGTGCCATTCAGTTCTCTCCTCCTAAAGGCAAACTGACCCCTTAGTAAACCTCATCGTGACGCTAATTCCCTTGTGGAAGAGGTGACCCCTGAGGAAGTGCTAATCGTGACGCCGAGCCTCCCTTCTGAGCGAAGTGACCCCTTAGTAACCCTCATCGTGACGCTAATTCCCTTGTGGAAGAGGTGACCCCTGAGGAAGTGCTAATCGTGACGCCAAGCTCATCTCCTAGGCGAAGTGACCCCTTAGTAACCCTCATCGTGACGCTAATTCCCTTGTGGAAGAAGTGACCCCTGAGGAAGTGCTAATCGTGACGCCAAGCTCATCTCCTGYGCGAAGTGACCCCTTAGTAACCCTCATGGTGACGCTAATTCCCTTGTGGAAGAGGTGACTTCTGAGGAAGTGCTAATCGTGACGCCAAGCTCGTCTCCTGGGCGAAGTGACCCCTTAATAACCCTCATCGTGACGCTAATTCCCTTGTTGAAGAGGTGACCCTTGAGGAAGTGCTAATCGTGACGCCAAGCCCAACCTTTTGCATTCCTTCGACACCTAGACCTCATCTCCGAGAGTTAGCTGAATGGCAGGGGGAGAAAACGTGCGTAACCGCGCACGGCTAAGAACCACCGGCACCAGCTCTGCGACAACGAGCTGTACGCCCGGGGGAGACACCACTCGGACCGCCATCGCACCGACGGAGCGAGATCCGCTCTCGGAGACCACCCGCTGCGATAACCCGACCAGAGCAGACCTGGAGGCCATTACACGAAATACAGGCCGGCGAGGTCGACCCTTCCGCACGGCGCCTGCTAGAGCGCAGCCGGAAGACGAT
The DNA here is from genome assembly GCA_025024175.1 of Rhyzopertha dominica. Classification (NCBI taxonomy): domain Eukaryota; kingdom Metazoa; phylum Arthropoda; class Insecta; order Coleoptera; family Bostrichidae; genus Rhyzopertha; species Rhyzopertha dominica. The sequence goes on from QCXZ01000041.1 coordinate 32,284,586, forward strand.
CCTCTAGGTAAAATTCTGGGCTGCATTGATATCTCTTGTTACTTTATAGCATAGGATCATAACTAAACTATCTATACGTTCTTTCTTTTCAGCTTCCCTTTTGCTTATTATTATGAATTTACGCATTCTGTTCTGAAACCACTCACGAAATTGCATTTACGTTACCATTATTATTGTTTTGTGCATTTATTAACCTTTTATTCACCATGAGATTTAATCGTTGCATTAGGCCACTGCCGGCTTTATTTGGCGTGACMTCTCGTTGGGAATGCCTTTAGCAGAGATCAAAGGCTGTTAGGCTACCAAGAATATCCTACAACGTAGGTGCTCTCGAAGCCCGAAAGGTTTCACCTGAGAGATAGTGGTGGTATCCTCCTTCGAACTCTAGGCTGGGCGTTGTGAGCATAGCGTCTCCACGTACCAAATTGCCGAGGCATCATTTACAGCGGGATATGGGATTTTAGCTCTAGGCTATTGCCTTCGAGAATCACGTTGAATAAGTCATACAAGGCTGTCTTTATTGTATATGATTCCCCCTTGTATTATGTGTATGTGTACATACCTGTCTTGTTTTGTTTGTGCTTATATATTGTTCTGATATTTTCCCTTATTTGCCCTGTGATGTGTTGTTTACGTAAATCCCTGTCTCGTCACTTGTTTCTGATAATTTCCTTACAGCTTAATTATACAATTTCTTCACAGCGATAACACTTATTACTGGTCAATGTGGTTCTACCACTGACCACTAATTAAACAATTCTGTTTGTTTCTCAGGCACATACAGGTCCCTGCTACATACCTGGTCTTTTCGAGGAGCCTCCTCCAACGATATCTGACGCAATATGCGACATTTAAGTAAATTCAGGTCTAGCCTGATTTGCTACCACACAAACATATTTTTCATAGTTAAATATAGCATATATTTACTATGTAAAGACTGGAGCTTTTCCTGCGGTGTTTCTCCAGTGTACTGTAGCACTCCGCAGTTTTTCAGTGCAAAATATACGATATATGTGTTACACCGAATTATGTGTTTTTGTTTTACCTTTCCGTTACAGAGCTTCATATCGAACTAATTTACACACAACGTAATTTTTCGGTCCTACTAAAGAACTAGACGATCACATTTATAAAGTAACTTACTCATACTATTATGAGCTTTCTAAATTTAAATATACGGCCTGGGTAGGTTATGTAACACTTACCACATTAATATAGACTAAGTAAATACGTATATTGGCATCAAGGCTGTCATGTTTGGTAGAAGTAAAGCGACTTCTTGAAATATTTTCTCACCAATTTCTAGGAGAGAAAGAAAGCAGAAATAGGGCGCACAGTTATTAATACGCCGCTCCTAAAAATGCGACATTATACAAGTTTAAAGGTGCTCTATGCAAACTATGTATGTACAAGTGCTCACAGATACCAACCTATCGGAAATATCAACCAAAGAGGACATAAAGTTGTATGTTCGGATTGCACTGTTTAAAGCTGAATTATAGAAATGAGTAATTCTAACATATTTAGTACCAAAAGTGATCGAATTCCTGGAGTTTAGGCGTGGAACATGAATACCTACATATGCCAAATAGAAGCCTGGACGCGATTTGGCCATGAACAAGTTTAAACAAAAATACTAAAGAAGCCAAGTTTCTTCGGGTACTCAAAGTTTCTAGATTAAATTCTAGCAGTAATAATTCTGAAGGAAACTTTATTACTGGTACTGTCGGTATCTTATGTAATAAGTGTATCTACAAACCATACGTTGAATACGCTCGATCATTACGATATGACAGTGGGCAGGTTTGGACACCGCTGAACAATACTCTAGCTTTGATCTTATTAAAGAAAAATACAAAGCCAAAATGATTTCCGTGTTGTTAAATTCTCTGGTATTTCTAATAATGAAACCCAGCATTTTGGAGGAATGTGTAATGTGTATACATGTACTGGAAATGGTGCCTGAATGTCAGCAGGCTATCCATAATAACACTTAAATCCTTAATTTGAGTGACTTTTTCAACCACTGTCCCATTTATACAATAATACTGATTACTGAAGGTGATGGAATTACATTTATCAATATTAATTTTGAATCTGTTTTAACACACCAATACCAATAGAGATAATACGTTTGGCAATCTTCAGATCGTCAGCATATGCATGTGGAGCAACTAAACAAAGACAAAGTATCATTAAAATAAATTAAGAAAACACTGCATACGTATGTGAACGATATCCTCGGCATTCAACATAGTGTGCCCCATTTTCTAAGATCGATGAAAATAAATTTGCCAGATTATCACAAAGACCCACGGCGCGCAGCTTTTGCAGAAATATGCGGTGGTTTACGGTGTCGAATCCCAATAATAAGCAATAAAACTTTACGTTGGACTTCTTTTCCTGTAGTTCTTCTTCACTAATGTTGAAAAATTGGCATCGAAGAAATTTACAATCGAATTCATTGCCATATGATGCAAGATTCTAAACTTTAGATTCGAGAAGTCCACAAGCTAGTTATATATTGAACTTTGATTAGCTTTGAACATGGCCATTCGCGCCACGTGATAGGTGAGGTTGCGCTACTAACATACTAACGTATTTTGCTGGAATTTAAAGGAAGWGACGATTCAGCTTTCAGGTCGTTTTGGTCAATTTGCGATGTAAAGTATTTAAAGTAGTAAAATCCGTTAGTAAGTGATTTAACGTAACATTAAAAGTTGAGTTGAGTATGTATATTTGCGTATTCGCTTTGATATCGTTCACATAAATATTTTTGTCAGTCACGCTTTCCTCTATTTCTGACCGTTTCGGGCAAGTTAGTCAGTGTGATTAGATTTATATCTTTCTCATTCTTTGTTAATTATTAAATATATAGTTTTATTAGTAATATCGCTTTTTATTGTTGCATAAAATAGTGTGTTGTTATTTATGTGCAAGTTTCGTCGAGTGTGTTCTATTAAAAGTAAGTCATACCCTCTTATTAAGTTTTATCGTTGTTCCATGAGATTAAATTACCAAAAATTGGTTTCCATGCATTAGTAGAACTTGCCATCTCGTCTAGTAATTAAAATAACGAATACACCCTACTAAGTTATGTTCATGTCGGACAACCATAGTGATATGTAAAGGGAATCTTATAAGTGGCAAATATAATTTGCAAATTCAGAGGTTGTAGATTAGCTCGATATCGCTTTAAGCAGACAGTAGAACTGCCACAATAATTTACTATTACTATAATCTCTACACAAAATGAATACCGATAGTGGTTTATATAGTGATTAGTACTTTGTTCATTACTTGCTAAGTACCATTTGGTAGTTTTTCTATAGTCCGATTGCCGAACAAATGGAACGATCACGTCCATTAAACGCATCTTGCAAGTGATCTGATTCAGTGCGGTTTATTCGAGTCCTACTTAATCCGTACAACATTTTTGAACTACTGAGTTAACTAAAAAAAAATATGAAATGACTATGGTTTAGTGATCACTCCATCTGTTCGGCAATCTGTAATGTAGTAACAATTAAATTTGTTTTCCGACCTCTCAGAGACGATGAGTATTCTGGAGTTTCTGCAGCTTCAGGGTCATTTAGAAATTTCCACTGATGAGTCGGGACTTTACAGAGACGTAAACCAAATTAGCTTTCACTGAAAGAACGGAACAATAAAACGTCCCATCCCAAACGCCCTAAACTTCTTTAAACGACGGTACCGCAATCCGACCCGTCTACCTTTCCGTCCTGCTAAAGCTAGAAAATCGTTATCTCAATTATAATCGGTGTTTAAAAGTCCCTCCCCGTGCCCTTACACGACCGGGAGTAATTTAACAGGCGCACTCCGTCCATCTAAACCGAGTGGAACATTTTAAATTTCGTTGGGACGCTGGGAACAGTGCCGTATTTGCACTGTCCCTGTAAAGGTCCTGACAAAAACACTAATCCAGATTTACTCCAAATATTTTTTTAAATCTACATATTTCTAGTTTGCCAATCTCCCCAGTTTAAAGAGCTTTAAAATATATATACATATATATATACATTCCTGTAACTAATACGGACACTGTTCTGGGAAAACATTTAAGATCATGGAATACCCTAAGAATAAATGCAATGTCAGAATGTTATAAAACCGGAATATATTTTTTACAAGGCTATAAAAAGCATTTTCTTGATGACGATGTGCGTGCTTGTTCGTACAAAAGTTGCGAGGATGACATTTGTTACTTTTACTTCCACATCCAAAGGAAGGAAAGTATTGTATCGCGAAAAAAATTTTCAATAATTTTTATTTGCTCATTCGCTTTAAAATGGTCGAAAACGTAAAAAAAATAAAATTTGACGAAAAACAAATTTCTTATCTGTGTGTCTGTAGTTTTGTTTGTGGACACGATAACTTCCGAAAGACAATATATGAACTTGAAATTTGGCAAACGTATAAATCTCAACTACCCAAAGCGACCTATTGTTTTTGGAGGAGTAGGGTATCGGGAAGGGGGCGAAATTGGGAGGTAACTACCCTTTTTGCAAATTTTATTTTTTATTTCGTTTTAGTATATGATTATCAGTATAACTGCGAGTATTATTCGCTCTTATAAATTTTCCGTGCAGCAAATTGTTTACAAGATATTAGCAAAAAAGCGTCACTTAAAGAAAACGGTTTTTCCTAAATATCTTCGAAAATAATTAATATATTCAGAAAAATGAAAATACGATCAGATAGAAAATAAAATTTTTCACAAAAAAAAACATTTTCGAAATATTTCCAAAGAACCTATTTTTGGCCCAGCTCGTGCGATTTTTGATAAATTTTGGTTTTATATAGAAAATTTCTGATCAGAAAGCACTTTTGTAATTTTTATGTTAAGTTAATAATTTTCGAGTTATTTGGAAAAAAACGATTTTAAAAATTTATATATTTTTGCTAATATCACGAGGACTGTTCTTCTTAGAAAAAATGTGTAGAGAGAAAAAATGCTCAAAACCTGATTACTAATCGTATAGTATAAGAAATAAAAACGTAAATGTCATTTGCATGTGGAAGTATTAATGCAATTTGCAGCGGTTTTTAATATTGATAATAACGACCAAAGCTCTAAAAGAAAATAATGCAGATATTTAATAAAACAGAAGCATCATTAATTTCATTGTTTTTAGACCACAGTAAATTCGGACAAGGTTTTTGCAATACTGGACCATTAAGTTATTGTTTGAAAATTTGGTCTGTTATTGAAATGTAAGTAGTCTGAATCTGGCATACCCTATTATTGATAACCAGGTTGCGGAATTCAAGACAAAAAGAGGGAGACCATGTGTCCATAGTATGATTATCAAGAATGATAGAATTGCAATTAGTGCTGGAGACCATCAAATCACTGAAAAAAACTATCAAAATGCCAAAGGGTTGAAGTATGAAGTATTCACAGATCTCGGGTACCAGAAAGCTGACACACCAAAGATTGTTAGTAGCGCGTCCACTTTGAGCGTTCCCCCTCATATGGGTTCTCGGCCTGACCAATCTGGCAAGAAATTAATACATTAGTACTTGAAAAATAGCTTAAAGGATAATGTCAAAAAGTTTCCAAACAGGCCCAGGGCTAAAACCTCTATCGGCGTAAGCAGAGCTAGAGACTTTGCTTTTAGTTATCACGGAGATTGTATCGCACATGTACGTAAAGATGACATACGTAAATTTTAATATTACTTTATAGAAAAGGGCACATCCGAGATAAATCCTGGTTTGGTTTCAGTAAGATAGTAAGTAAACTGGAGGTCCTTGTAGGGACTTGACAATGGATTTATTGTTAGATACGGGGAACGCGAGAAAGCAGACCCTTCCCGTTATGTTGTTCCTAGCAAAGCTGCGGCGGTTGTAGTTTATGACTCTTGCCGCGTAAATCACTTACACTTATATCGAGTTAACTTTTGATATTTGAGATATTGATATTTTAAAAAACGGAAAAATAATTAATCCTCACGCTTAGTCTTCAGCAAGTGCTTTAACGTGAACATATAAAGTTCACTTACATTGCGAATCACTCTTTCCTGTATTTGTGAATTTTTATTTATTTTATTTTTATGAAAATCATTAATACATTACACAGTTCTGTTAATTTCATGCGACTATGGTCGACTTTAATAAAAGCGTTGAAAGAAAAAAATCTTTTTATTCAACGATAAGAGGTCTCGCATTTACGCTCTATCCAGAATAGATACATGTATATATCTATTCTGGATAGAGTATTGAAGAAAACCTCAGAAAAGCTCCAAGCAGATCTCGATTTCCTTAGCCAATCTTCAAAACCTTTATCAACACGATGAATAGACGCAAAACTACCAGGTCATGTTGTACGGGGGCATCTGTTGACCATATGTTCAACTTAATAGATGGATCCCACTTATTAAGAAAAAAGTTGCATTTTCCATGACCAATGGAAGACGATTTAGAGTGACCCAAGACTTTCTCGGGAGGTCAGTTCCTGCTATCTTTAAGAAAGTGTATTTGTGAAAATGGCATTAAATGAGATAAATTCATTAAGGTTTATGATGTTTCTAAGCAGCCATCCTAATTCTGGTATGGTGCATAGGTAAGTAGTCTCTGACAAGTTAATCATCATTCCACTATAGGTCCACATTCTTAATTACCTGCTCAAGCCCATTTTTCCTTCTTCTGAATCATATATTATAAAATATGTGGAAAATATTCTGGATAATTTGTTCATTACTTATATCATTCACTAATTGTTAAACATATATTTATTGTTAGAAATGTCGCTTTCTTTTTCTTACGCAAACTATTTAGAGTGCATCATGTGCAAGTTTTATTGTTGCACATTTAGTTTCGATTAGGTACTAAGAACTGGTTTCCACACAATTATTGGAACTTGCGATCCCTTTCAATTATAAATCATCTAGTAAGGCATGTCAAGTTACACTGACAGTATATATCATCAAATGAACGATTTATCTGGACAAGGTATCCAGAATTGGTTTAGCGGGATAACTCCGTAACGTCCTAGAATTTTTGAGCGCGTACATTAATCAAATCAGATTTCCTACACGACGTATTGGCGCTAGAGGCCAAAAGTCAAAATTATGGAATATTAAAAACGTTGAATAAAAAGTGTAATGACACTCTTTGTACAGAATTTTACATTTAATTTGACAAACTAGATAAACAAATAAAAAGTTAATTTGCAGGAGCTGCAATTTGGCTTTGGAATTTGATGGGGTACTTGCGCTAACAAGCTTGTATGGATGCTGAGAAATCAATTTTTTAAGAAAGAAATTTCAGGACAAATGGCCCGCTAGATTTTTGGACCTGCCTCCTTTAGATTTTGTATAGAGATATTTGAAAAATGATTGTATAAAACACCTTCTAACACATAGAATAATTAGAAGAAAGATTTCTTGTCGCAGTATGAAAAATAGCTGGCTAGCATCTTACAAACGGTGTATCAATGATGCGCAGAACATGCTTGAAGTGTATAAATAAGGAAGGACAGCAGTTTGAACACTTTTGTTTTTACGTTTCTATAGTGTCATAGTGTCAAACAGTTTAAGCGTTTAATTAAGTTAAATTTTAAAATTGTTGCGTTCTTTTTCTGAAATATTCAAAGATCCGGTTGACGCCTTTCTTAAAATCTATTGACAGTTTATTTCTCTTAAATGCAAAATGCCATCCTAAACTAAACTTCTGCTATATGTATCTAATAAGATCATTAACATACACCATTATTATCTGCCACGACAAGATGTTTACATTGTTTCTTGCTAATCATGGCTAACCAGATAATCTGAAAAACGGAAAACCGAATTTCACAGCAATTTCTCATAATTTTATAAGCAAGCTGTATATATTGTTAAAACCTGGAAATTAGCAAATAGGAATCTATCAAGGCCATTTATGACTGTTATTTAAAAAAACAACAAACGAACTTCTTATTTGTTTATCTAATTTGTCAAATTCAATGTAAAAGGCTCTATAAAAAATGATTTTACACTCTTTTCATATCTTTCCAAATAATGAAGTTAATCGACTTTTTCAAATTCAAAAATTTTTACTTTTGGCCAGTATCGCCGAAATGAAATATCTTGCAGGAAAACTGATTTGACTGAATAAACTGTTCTCAAAAATTCGACCCGTAACATGTTTATTACTTTMTTCTCATATCTTATGGTTACCGAGACTCCCCGGAAAACACGAATTTTGGACACCCTGTACATACAAAGGAAGCGGGGTAGGCGAGTACTATCTTGTAGACTAGCACTGTATAGTGGCAGAGCCAAAACCGCCTTACAGGAATGTGAGAAAGGTACACCCATTATCGATAATTGTTTTGGAGAGTTATATAATACCTATATGCTAAATAATCTTTTTGTTAGTTTTATAAAGGGCGAAATCGACTTTCCTTCGATTATGGACGATTTTCATCAAGTAGAAGCCACATCAATTCAAATATTGTTGATACGTAAATGAAGTGTTTCGCTTCTATTGTTTATTTTGAAAACAATCTTATACATTGTTATTTGTAAAAGAATTCTAATGAGTATTATTTTTGGTTTTTCTTGAATTTGTATAATTTAATATAGCTTTATTATTAGGTACTGTAACTGTAGTTGTATTTGTATTGTATACTGCAATAAAATAAAATTATTAATGCCGTTTTCTTATGAAACGGTGAAAGCACTTAATTTCTGGTAGTAGTAATTAGCATCATTTTATATAACGTATCTTCCAGTTTTCTAAACCCATCTTTTTTATTGATTATTTTTAGAATTTTGACATCTGTGTCCGGGTGACCGATGTTCTGTTTACGGCAACACTAGGTACAGCCTATGTTATAAACAGTTCGATTTACACAAAAGAATAGTACATTTGTGGACCGCAACACAAATTTAAAAACATCACTCCTTATTCTGGTTATACGAGTGTCTAAAACAATTAAAACCTTCATCTTTCACAAACAGACAAATTTAACATCTGAAATTCTAGGTCTAGTTGAGTGATTTCGCTAAAACGCGCCACTGACTGTAAAAACCGCCGAGTCTTGGGGAAAATATGCAACGGGTGCATCTTGAATTCGAAACCGCGGGGCGGCGTCGCAGAGGCACACAAATAAAAGTCGGCGATACGAAACCCAATTATAATTTCTGTTGCGGCGCCAAATAAAAAGATACACTTTCTCGTTATGCTCTGTGGTTTTATAATGACGACGGCAGGAGTGGCGTTTTCGGATCGACAGAGAGTTACAACCTAGAGATGGGACCAGCTTTGAATTAAAAGGTTTTAGCAAGTCGTATATTATACGTTATTCGCAGAAAATTTTGTCGTTATCGTAATTGTCATTAGAAAAACGTATCACAACTTGTCTTGCTTGTCGTATAGTGAAACTTTACGAAAATTATATCTAGTGGTGAAATTTGTAAACTTCAATTTAATATACAGGACGACTTAACACTGTGAAGGGAAGTTCTTAGTTGTAATCCTTAAGAAAATTACAATCAGTGGCAAAATATTCATCGGAAGATCCCAATAGCAACTGGCAAGAATTTTTCCCCAAGAACGGAGTATAACGATACAGAGAGATACTCTTTAAACGAGTTCAAGAAACATAATTGTCGAAATTAGAAAGTAAATTAACTTGAAATTTTAAAATGCTGTGCTGTCTACACCTCAACCAACTGCAGATAGATCTATTTCGCTGTCATTACAGCTCATCAGTGCAGTTTAGGTCTAGTGTAGACAGCACGGCATAGAACTGGTTTTGCTTATATACCAAAGCAATGGTATGATGCGCGGAGGTTAATTGTGGAGGAACAGCTTGCCATGACAACTGGCTGCCAAATCTGTCGATACCGCTTAATTTGTTTAAAAACCAACAGATGTCACTTGGAACTTTAGTGAGGTTTTTCATGGCGCGCTTGATTTGATTGAAATTATCATCTGACCATGCATTTTACTCCGTGGATCCATTTTGTAACTGTCACCGTGACATGTCATATTGTAATTATTGCGAAATACAAATAACAATTACATTGATTATCACCAAATACAATAATACCGCCGTGCAGTTGTACAGTAGCTTATTGCCTTAATTCTACTAGATGTACTGAACAGAGTAGGTAGGTATTGGTTTGGATTTTGGTTGTGGGATTTATATTATCTTGATACTAAGAATAGAAATCGGCCCATTGCTACTAGAACCGTTGAGTGAAGAAATTTCTTCACTCAAAGCTAGAATGAACAGGAGGACATGGTAGCCAAGTTATTGTTATTGTCGGGTATGGTWCCAGGAAGCTTGAACATGACAAGCAAATGGTACATGGTTGGAGACGAATCTCAGAGCACCAAAATCATAAGGTTCTGGGTTCTAAGGGCGCTTGCAGACGTGGAAAACCTGTTATTGGGATGCAGACTGCTTAACGCCAAACACCAAATTTTGACCTTTTTCATACCTTCCTAATCTAGTTTACTACCTGACTGAAAGTGATGCAAAGAACGAGCACAGTAGAAATAGGCACGGCATCAGATACCGAATCTGTGTAAGAAGGTACCGTGGTATTTCTTTTGCAATATAATTAAATTCAGCAGCTGTTAGTCGTTTTTTTTACTGAAAATTCATCACGCAGGTACCTCTACATTTAACCATTAGGAATTCTGTTGCAGAGTTTACTGGAAATATCTATAATTTTTAGGTAACTGAAAACAATTGAGTTAATTTGTATGGGTAAGAATAATTTTTTTAAATGGGGTATCTTTGTCTAATGATTTAACAAAACTGTTCTCATTTTGCAAAAAAATACCTACCTTTTACCTTCGTGTCAGACTGCTAGACATTCTAATTTACAATAATGTATTTTAAAATTTACAATTAATTATTAAGTAAATATTGGATATACTGTCATTGGATTAGATAATGTAAATCGTCATTCTGCTGTGCTTGTTATTATTGCCGTTTTGAGTTTATCCTCATTTAAACACACGAGGCGATCAGCGGCCCACAAAAACATGTTTGTTTAGTTTTACAGCATACATGGTTTTGCGTATTACCATTAAGAGCATGTTAATTTGTTACAAAAAATGACTACATAATGAACTTAAAAAAATGATCAACTTTACTATATATATAATATAGATATTTATAGAAAATGAACGAAAAAGTTACCAAATGTAGTAATTATTACAAAAACAGCAAATATCGGGTTTTACACCCTTGATACACCAATAGATTAGATTTTTATTCGTCCAAAGAAAATTATAATACATTTTGCAGGACACGTCACAATGCCATCAATGAATACATATATCACAGTACAAAAAAAATACAAAATTACATCCACATTGACATTTATTATAGTCTATCACTCAATTAACAAACATTTTTGCTGATCTAAAAGTAAAAAGTCTTTATATTCCACAATAGAGTAAAACACATTATCTATCATTAAAGCTTTCATACAATTTTTAAACTCCTTCCATTTATCTTTTTTATTTCATTTGGCACGATATTGTATAGCTGGATTTCCAGATAGTTGGGACTACTCAATAATTCTCTTTGTTGTCAGTCTAATTTTGACGTAGACTCTTATTAGGCTGTAGCTAACAGTCCAGTTCACTGTTGAAGCATGCGAAGTACAACTGAAAAAAATATTTAGTGGTCATAGTCTTCAGTTTATTATAAGTTTATTGTTTCTTTTTAAACACTATTGAAGAAACAAAAAAGTAAAGCAATTTTTAATTACACCCGTAATCTTCGTCAAAGCTAATCACCAACATAAATTGTCAGACAATTTTAAACAAAATTTTGTATTGTATTTGACAAATATTACAGATTTACCTAACTAATACAATAAGCTTGTTATGTTTGTTTGTTATGTCCTTATACTTATAAGGACATAACTTATCCTTGTCTTTTTCCACAGCTTTAATATGTTTATATATAGGTACACCATCTTAAGGTACATATACATCTCTGACATTATGTTAAATAGCCGTATATTATGCTGTATCCATTAATAGCAATGATTACTATAATTGCCGGCTGCAAAAGGTCTGTTAAAATTTTTATATCTATTTAAGTTGTATTCATGGAACTTGAAAATAAATGGGACTAATTTTTGAAACTTTATACCCATGTAATTGACTTGTTCATTTACATTTCATACTGACCCATTTAGTATTTAATATTTATCATTGCTACTAGAGGTAACAAAACTTGTGAAATAATACATTCGCTCATATTACTGACTACAAACATAGCTGTCTGAAAGAAATTTTATTACAATCTTTCATCAACTTACTAAGTAGATGAACTATGTATTTAATACAAAAGTGAAATTCGAAATTTGTCCATCAGAATAAAGATGTTACAGAGTACCTACATGTGCATGATAAAACGAAATGAAGATAATACAATATATGTACAACAATAAGCAGCATGTGATGAGTACTTGACCACTTGACCACAGAACATCTTAGAAGGCAACCCACAATGCTTGCGTTCGGAACAGTGCTTAGCACCTCTCGTGGCCGTCCCCCTTAACTAAATGAAATAAAGGCAGGTTCTTAAATAAGATATATTATGGTGATTACAAAAGATAATTATTGCCTGAATTCATTGTAAATGAGCATATACGATATTTTATTGGGTTTTGCAGGCATAAGGCATAAGGCTCTATTTCACTGTGAAAAGCATCTCTTTTGCTATCTGTAATTAAGTGTCTAATTGATTTCATGTTTGTTGCACCCTCATCACATATGCTAGCTACTATCACAAATCCTTTCTCATGCACCTGACACACAATATTTTTAAACTTTTATTTGCAAAATCTATATCCAAGTGATTGTTTCCAAGTATTCTCTTGTGATACAATCTGTAACATCCACACTAATATACGATCAGCTACGTCATTCTTTCTATCAAAAGTATTATCTACATAGTCACATACCATATCCTCATATTTCGAAAAATAAAGTCCAGGCTGMATAGGCATTTCATCAAAAATTAAAATACAGTACTTGTACGCTGGWTCTTTAATTTGTGAAATACGAAACCGKATATTGTCAAGGACGGCTTTGCAGATTCCAGTTMTGATTGGGATATGACAAATAATCTTCTGAAGCATTTCGCTACTTGGTAAGTAAAATAATTTCGATAGATATCTGTATGTTTTCGGATTTTGAATAAATAAAGCTAGAGCAAAAATTTTGTCTTACACTGTATAGGTCTATGGTATTTTTGTTTTCCGATATATCTAACCTGTGACCGAAAAAATTCTTCACTACTTCATTCAAATTGTGTTCTTGCCAAAAACCATCCTTGATGTATTTCTCAGTAAAATGCAAACGACTCTAAATTTACATTCCGAATGTTAATTATTCTTACTTGCCTTTTTAAATCAAGTACGTTTTCGTAAAACTTTTTAGCTTTCAGTTTAGTATGATGTTCCATGCCCAAAAGTTTCTGTAAATGGCCAATTATATATTAAATCAAGTAACTATTATATACTACAAACAAATGTTAATATATGCTATATAAGTAAATTTTTATTTAAAAAAATAAATAATTGTGTATTATTTGTGTAATTATTGTGTAATATTTACATATAAAATATATACTCACTTTTTTTAATGGGTGTTATTGTTTTTTCGAGGACATAAATAGCTTACTGACTCTTTCCTTGTTTGAGGCTGTCTTTCCTTCGAAGATGATGGATGGATATGAGTGTCACCTTGAACGGAATCTGTTAAGACAAAAATGAAAAACAAATTATTAGTTTTGGCTTACAACTTTTTGCTGGACTAGCCAGTCTTAAAGTAGGTTGCGAAAATGCTGATGAAGGACCTGGAAGATTTTCGGAATCTTCCTCATGTGTAGGAAGAATTGTATGAATCTCCTCAAGACTAGGCGTAGCTACGATAATCTCATGAGTAGGAATAACTGCAACTTCTTAAATATGTACTTACAAGGTAAAAATAAGGTAGGAATAGCCGTGAATGATAATCTATTGTTTGCAGTTCGATAAGTCGATGAAAAATGTTTTCGACAATCCTCTTGGTATTGAACTCCTGTTTATTCATTTTTTTAATTTCTGGATCGCCAGTTGCTCTTACCCATTGCAGCAATCTTTGTGAATTATTATCGGAAATTTGTGTAAAACTTCCGTTCTGGCTTCGCATTCACATCCCACCACATACTGCCACGCACTTGCACTTGACACATAACTGTCGTCAGCAGGAAAAGGCGCACTGTCACTAACGTTATCAGTTTTGAAGTTGCGAATTTCGATCTAGTGAGGCAAGAAAAACCTCACTAACGATTTGAGACCATCTTTTGGACAATTACTGAACTACCCCGCGGCAACACGTTTTGGCAGCTAAAATTTTTGGCGGAAACGCCAAAGCTGGTGGTCCACATTATACGTCCGCGTATGATGTAAGTAAGAATTTAGGATGGCGATGCCATCTGTCAGCATTACACTGACATGATGACAAAGCCACCTAGCTGCCTTAACGGGTACTACTTCCTAAAGGAAGTGACCTGTAGCCTGACAAATCGGCATGCAACTGCATTGCCATCCTAAATTCTTACTTACATCATACCATTACTTTGGTATATAAGCAAAACTAGTTCTATGCCGTACTGTCTACACTAGACCTAAACTGCACTGATGAGCTGTAATGTCAGCGAAATAGATCTATCTGCAGTTGGTTGAGGTGTAGACAGCACAGCATAGACATGCATTTTAATGTATTCTTGCCCGCTAGCAAAAAGTGCCGTGGGACCTGCTGTCAAATTGAAGTATGCAGTTGCATGCCAATTTGTCAGGCTAAGGACACTTCCTTTAGGAAGTAGTACCCGTTAAGGCAGCTAGGTGGCTTTATCATCATGTCAGTGTAATGCTGACAGATGGCATTGCCATTCTAAATTCTTACTAACTTAATATTTGTTCAATATAACTCAAAAGCTACTTCACTGGTCAGTTCTTTATTTTTAATGTATATTGATTCTAAATGGGGTACTGAGGAAAAATATTATGAGTAAGCACAATTCATGCAGCAAGATATGAACCTTGACAAGGAATTTGGCTCTTACTTATATGTCAGTAAAAAACCAATATACTTTTTGTAATCAAAAAAAATCAAAGCTAGACGGCTGTCTTGTTTATTAATTGAATCGCTGAGTATTAAAAGGAACTAATACCAAGAAACTACAAGTTGCGGGAAAGTGGAAGAAACGTCGTTTGTATTTAGCACAATATATTATTATCATAAATTCAAAACTGAGGTATCACCGATGTTGCTAAGAACATTTTGTATTGGTTCGTTTCTTCACTCATCGATCGGGAATACCAAAAAATTTTTCATTTTAAAATCTCAAAATGACCAGTTTTTGGAGTTACTTCAGTTTAATCGTCAGTGATTCGATTATTACATTAGGGAGGTAGCAGCTTTGAGGCTTAATTTTAGGTTGCCAAGCTTTCCAAATATATTATTCCTTCTTCAGGACCTGCAAAATTATTTTATATGAGATACCAGAAGGCTTAACACAGTTACTTACATCTAAGCGAATTTTAAACCATGTACTTGTTATATAGTCTACTTCAAAATTGAGTATTTTGTTAGTCCACAAAGCTAAACCTGGTTCTTGGACTAAAAAACCAGAATCGTCTTCCCTCTTTAAAACATAACGGTCTAAAGAAACTCTATAATATCCCAGTTGAAAATTCCTATCATAGACAATGGTACAATCGCAATGATTGCAATTAATAATGGCTAAACCGAAAATATAAAATACATTCGCTTGCTATATAATGAGGGCCTTAGGAGAAACTTAACTGCATTTCTAAATTTATTATTTTTTCATTTACTGTGAGAAAACAATTTACAAAACTGAAAGACCATATCCCTGTGTTAAAACAGCCATTTGTCGTATATGAGATTCCTTGCATGGATTATGAGAAGGCATATGTCACAAAAATGATCTAAGGTTCCAACATAACAAGTATGCACGACTTTCTCAACACTATGCACCAAATAGGGAAGAAACCAAGATTTTGGATATTGTAGCAAATAGGAAAAAGAGAGAGTTTTTTTGAGATGATTAAAATTGTCAAACAAAACAATGCAATGAATTTTTAAACGAATGTAGAGGGAATGAGCACTATTTACTATTAGTTAATCGAGATGGAGGAAAGAGCTAGCCAATAGTAACACTAGCCGTTATGATTTTTTGTATAATTTGACAAAATAATTTGAACTGTTAATTTATTTAGACTTGACATAAACCTGTCATAATATTTTATAACTTCTTTTTTGGTTTCATCGATTAAATTTATATACTAACAAAATATTCAATTCTGAAATAGTCTGTATAACAACTACATGGTTTTAAATTTGCTTAGATATAACTATGTTAAGCCTTCTGGCTTCTTATAAAAAAATTTGTAGATCCTGAAGAAGGAATAAAATATTTCGAAAGCTTGGCGACCTAAAGAGAGTACTTTTATTAGCCCTCAACGGCTGCTATCCTCCAACATAATAATTTATAGACTTTTTGCTGTTCGCATAGTCGCACAACAAAGGAGAGAGATCTAGCTGCAGCTTCTTATTTTTCTGGTTATTACAGTGTTTCTGATAAGGAAGGTGAAGAAGTAGAACACGAAGCTCGAAATCTTTCATCAACGTTAGAAAAACTTAACCAATCATCTCAAACACTTTCATTCATAACCAACGGCTAAGCTTACAACAACCTAAAATGCTTTAAGACAACCCCAATGCTCTGCAATATTTGAAAGGTAGAAAGGAGCGTAACTTAAAATAAAGAGTGAACTTGATTTGGAAGGAAGGAAACATTTTTAAGATGATAGAAAATCAAATTAGAATAATGGAAGTTAGATTTTGATATAACAAAATACGAAAGGGAAAAGGGATATTAAGCAAAACGATTAAAACTAAAAGTTGATGAAAGATCTGACAAAATTTCATTAGAACTTCACTTGGCGGGAATTAATTAAGCTTTAGTTAAACAATTAATTAATAAATGGAAATTACTAAATTAATCTAATAATAAATTTTACGTATTATATCAAATATCAAGTGTTATTAAAAATACAATGATGCTATGTTTAAATTCTCTTCGAATTCTGGTGATAAGACGTTAAAATATTGCGTATGTATGACAATTGGAAAGGATTGCAGCAATTTTAAACAAAAAATCTACAATGATGACCAAAAGCTTACACTTAACAAGCCCCTAAGGAAAGTTGCAAAGTTCTAAAGGGACTCAAGGTAAACAGCAAAACTATTGATGCTGGAAGGCTTTATAATAACATTAAAATGTAAAGAGATATAATGAAAGCCCCAGTTTATAAAGTTAAAAGTCAGTCTGATAATTCCATCTCTGTTACTGCCGGATTTGACAGCGAGGGTTGCTAGGTGAAGTTGAAATACTTGCTACTCCGTCTCTCGCTTGCACCATAGGAAAAAGTATCATTCATTTGTGTTCCCGGATCAAACCTGTGTAATGTTGTTAGTTGCTCTTCTTGAAGGTTACCATGATTTGTAAAATAAAACAACTTCTTGTCTCCCAAGGTTGTATGTTCGTCTCACGATGGATTACACATTCAGCTTACATGCTGCTACTACTTCCCTGGTCATCGCACTCTCCTGTCTTTATATTGCACATATCTTCAAGTGGACATAGCTTTTGCTATGGTCAGCGATACTTAAGGTTAACAAACTACTGCAAGTCGGAAAATGTAGGTCAATTGAAATGCCTTGCATTTCCTGGATGATTACACATTAATATATCATTAACCCATAAGAATCAGTGGTCTTAGATTCTAGGTAAGCAACACACACCCTGCTGTCGTTTTTAACAACCATGAAGTGAGCGTACCCAGCTTGGCAACACGTACGTGGATGTCTTTGGTGGAGCTTTTTAGCTTTTTCAGGTGTTTGTGCTGTTTTAGTTTAGTTTTAGTTAATTTTCTGAACCTTACTAATACACTGGAATTTCCTTTAAAATGCTGTAAAAAACAAGTCAAAAATGTTTCATTCTTGATATTGCAGGAGTAATTGTAAATAGTAATTAGAGTTATTTCAAATAATTCATTGCAAAGCAGCAATGCAGATGTAATGTGCTTGGATTTTCATTGTAGTCCTGCCCAGCAATTGCTTGTTACATGTGAAATAATCACCATATTGTGTTGTCCTTAAAGTACATGCAATTGAGAATCCTGACAATACTAACGTCTATAACCATAAGCATAATAACACAAACACTATCACTCCATTCTTTATGCTGCACTGATTAAATGATCGGTATTTAAAAGTTCTTCGCCTAAAGAACCATCGTAATGGTGGAAACGAAAATATTATGAAATGTACATAAACACTTCATTACCTTCTTTAAAGCTTCTAGGCCCCGGTAAGGCATTTAAATGATCGAACGCTTTAAATACATTGCAACTTTGGAATCGAAAGTCTTTCAATCCGCGTGTGTACCAACTGTCAAAGCGATATGACAGCTGCCGCACTGAACATTCACTACCGATCAGATGATCGGACACGGGAGAGTTAATTTGAATCGCAAATAACAAAAATATTTGTAAATAACATAATTTTAATAAATACTAAATAGCTGCTCAAATATACAGCTTTAAGTAAAGTACAAAGTAATTTTTAACACGAACATCGCTCTAATAGCTTACATGCTGTGAGGCAACTCTCCTTTTGGTAGAAAACATTGCCTCATGAGGAAACATTCTGTGACAAAAGTTTCAGTCTCTCGATATTAGACGTCCTTTTCACTAACATAAATATATAATCGCTTTGCATCATCTCTTGGTTCCAATATACGATTAAATTTCGATAACATAAGTTCACTCACCGGTACTATTACAATGAATCAAATAAATTATCTCCTCCAAAGTCAACATTTTGTAAACGTTTACGACCGAAATCTGTCACGGAATTGTCAAAACAAAGCGAGTCCGCCTACATGATAAAAACTATAGGGTTAAAATTAATCATTATGAAGTCCGAAATCTAGAATAACAATAACTATTCTTTCCACTGAACCAGAATGTTGAAGTTTTAGTTACAAATTTGCTGGTTCCAGGGCAAGCGAAGAATGATTTTGTTATGCAGTTTTGGAGTAAAATGAAAGAAAAAAATAGGCCGCTATTAGAGAAATGTATCGTGGAATGGACTGTAACGCCATACATTATGCTAATTGTCATACTAATATGGGCGTTAAGTTCATAATGCAATGCAGATCTCGTTTAAGTTTGGTGAAGGTGCCGCGAAAATATACTAATACGCAATGTAAAAATTTGCTACAAAAAGATTCTTCTATAAATAAACAGGAAACTGCTTTCCCCTATATTCTTACATTTCAAAGCATAACCCCAGCCCAAACACAAAATTTTACAAAGCACCATGCAAAAATCCGGCGCTTTCATAAATAACGGATTCATAAATAAAATGCTAATGAAATTGCGTTTCTGGTAGAGTAGTATAGGCGCATTAACTGATGAAATTGCATAAAAAAGTAATTCGGCCGGTAATCCCTAAGTGGTTGTACTTTTTTGCGAAACCCTCAATAAGAAAAAGGACGTAAGGGGGCATCCGAGCGTAAGTTGCGTCGCTGCGATCCATCTCCTTAATCCGATACATCGACATCCGATGACGCATCGTAACTAGATTTAACGACGCGCTTTGATTGAACGTGCCCACCTCTAAGGACGACGGAGCTGCCGGTTAGTAGGAGGGCTGTATGGCAAAACCTTTTAGCGCCGTACACAGGAACTAACGCAATTACCGGATGTGATAGCGTAGCTTTGTGCCCGTGCTGCAGTATAATTCAATCACCCCGGTAATAATAATCTGTAAGATAGGAAGAGCCCCGACGCCGCCGACGCTTCCTTTAAGATATGTGTGTTTGCCTGGAAATGGATGGTTTCATTAGACTGTGTAAAATACAATTAGGCCAAGACTTGCTTCAAAGGTGCAATTGCTGAACTTCTATAGACTACCATTTATTAGATTTACACGCTGGAATGCTTCATAATTCTGCTGTTATTTCCGCTCCCCGCTATAGCGTTACTGCTGTTTTGTTCTCGCGTTTATGAATCCTCGAAGCACTTTAAATGAAACTTGATTTAAAAGTTTACCTCTCAACTTGATAAGACGCAGCCACCAGAAAACAAGTGCAAAATTTTATTCATTCATTTCATTCAATTAGAAAGTGTTTCTGAAACGAAGAATTGGGTATTTCATGGGTTTTTTTTATTATACATTCCAAACGATCCAATTAAAATAAGTTTAACGTGTTTTTTATTTCTTTCAATATCGCGTATAACTTGAGATATTAATTATTAAAAATTAAAGAATTCAGTTGTGACGTCATAAGTGAACGATCGTGTTAAAAAGAGAGGGATAAACAACAATCGGAGTAAGTAGCAACATCGCGTTCAGCTGACCACTGACAGTACAGTGACAGCTAAGCTGAATCATCTGTAAACCCGTTTTTTATGTGTTGTTTGTTTTCTTTTGTTTATCGTTCGTTGTTCTTGCGTTAATTAAGCATCGTCAAACACAAGCACAACAATTCCAACACCGGCAGAAAATGATAACGTTTATTACAAAACCACGTGTCTTGTCTGACGCCCGACATCCGACCGTGATTTGACAGCTACAAAAGAATGCAAAGGAACACTGTTGCCAAGTTGCGTATTTCCTTTTTCAGTTAAGTCGTCATATCCTTTGGAAGTCATTTTAAAATAGTTCAACTTATTCACATACTTAAATACATATTTTATACTAACCAACATACTCAATTATTTGCATATGTTACAATTACGTAATTTTTACTTCACTGAAATACCCAGTTGGGTAAGCTTGTACCCTGAATAAGTTTTTCGAGCTTAAAATATTCTTGGCTTAATTTGTCTTGCTTTTTTGCGGCCTGTGTCAATTAACGCTCGAATAGTCGAGCAACTTTAATCTTATGGGTGAATTGGGGGCTGAGCCCCCCTCTCAGTTTGTATATGATAGCTTATCGCGGCATGTTCAAAACAGATACAAGGACGTCACAATTATATTGCCTACCTAAGATACACAAACCAGAGATACCACTGAGACCGATTATTAGTGCAACAGGATCTGCCACCCACCCTCTAGCTCGCTACATCGCTCGGACCCTGCAAGGACTCGCTGGGAAACCATCTCAGGAACG
Source organism: Rhyzopertha dominica (assembly GCA_025024175.1). NCBI lineage: Eukaryota > Metazoa > Arthropoda > Insecta > Coleoptera > Bostrichidae > Rhyzopertha > Rhyzopertha dominica. The sequence goes on from QCXZ01000041.1 coordinate 32,305,830, forward strand.
CCGGAGACTTTATTGAAAAACTGAGTAAGATCAAATTGGACCAGGAGGACATCTTAGTAAGCTTTGATATCATCTCACCCTTCACGAAGATACCACTGGACGATGCCTTAAGAGAGTTGAAGAAACGTCTACAGGAAGAAGACGATGAAGAACTAGTCTAACTAGCGAAGATCTGCCTGAAATCTACTTTCTTCGAGTTCTAGAGGAATACTACGAGCAGACAGAAGGTGCTTTTGTGGGGTCACCGCTTTCTCCGTTGATAGCAAACATTTACTTGGAAGCCTTCGAGACAACTGCATTGGCATCGGCACGCCTTAAACCTAAGTATTAGTTTAGATACGTGGACGACACTTTCACCGTCTGGCCGCATGGAGAACGGAACAAAAAAGAGTTCTTGGATCATCTAAATAGCATCCACAGCGGCATACAATTCACGAGACCAATGGCGCCCAACCCTTCCTAGATGTGATGGTGACAAGAAAGCAAGACGGCACGCTAAGACATCGGGTCTATAGGACGCCAACAAACACGGATTGCTACATACATGCAGATTCACAGGCCATCAACATGCAACCACGGAGGAAGGAACCTGAAAAGCACATCGCTGCGGCATACTTGCCCTACGTCAATTGATGTACAGATAAGATCGGACGGTTGCTGAGAAGACGCCATCTTCAGCGCCCCGGGAAAGATGGCTAACGCCTTTCCCAAATATCGTTCGGCGACTGAGGAGCTACAATCACAAGGTTCATATAGCATCCCATGCAAACCGGAAGGCACATCAGCACGAGAATAAAGGAGCACATCATGGACACCAGAGACCGGCAATGTAACAGGTCGGCTGTAGCAGAACACCGTATGGTGACTGGCCACATCACCAAATTCGAGGAGACACAAATGCTGTCAAGGCAGGCGAGATTCTGGCCTAGACTGTACAAGGAAGCCATGGAAATCTAGAAGAATCCGGACAATTATAACCGAGACCGAGGCATCGAACCACCTGGAATATGGAAATCCGTCATGCGTAACAGCGCCCACGCATCAGTGAACCGGACGAGTATAAATACCGAAGCGGACTAGGACAGTTCAGTTTCAGAGCTACTTCTGAGGAAGACACCGACATGAGTGTCAGAACGACAAAGTCAAATAATCAACGTGGTAAGCAGCCCGGAAAACTACATGTCATCGACAACAACCACGGAAGCCTTCAAACCAGCTTATCGCAGCTTCTCAGCCAATTTTTTAAGATGCTTTTATTAACGTAGGTAGTGAAAATCAGGGTGCTGATGGGTCATTTAAATGAGGTAGTCACTAAGTATATGTAGTAGTATAATAATCTAGTCAAATATCAATTTCTGGAATGGGATCAATAAGCAAAAATGTTGAAATACTGGTAATGAAGAAAAAACAAGCAAAAAGGGTAAGAAGGGGAATAACATGTACCTATATGATGAAAACAGCACTGGACCATATGTAGTAGTTATTCGGGGTAACAATGACATCAGTATAGGGCAATTATCATCCCATGGCCAATGGAAAGAAGTTGATAGAATCAGATATAACAGATATTAAACATATAAAAAGACGAGATCGTAACAAACATTAATAGAAGTCTTTGAACTAAAACGGGCTAATTAATTTTTAGATTTTTAATAAATACGGCTATGAAATATTTGTACCAGTGTCAATGGTGACCTACAGAGGTAGGAAGAGGAATTTACACAGGCTTTAATGATGAACAAATTTTGATGTTAACCAAAAGAAGATTTGATATTTTAACATACGAAGGATTAAAAGGAAATCTAAAGAAGGATCCAGAAATGATCGTACCGACTGGAACTGTGATATCTTTTAAAGGCAGGATATTGCCTCGTGGGTTTTTTGATTGAATTTAATTGTCCTTAGTCGTAAAGCGTTTTTTACAAAATCATTGGCAAAATTCAGCACAGTCCATTATGGTGCAAGAAAGTCGAAAGCACAACACAAATTTCCAGATTAAATAAAACAAAATCCAAAGTCGGGAACTAGCCTAACGCAGCCAGCTGTAGAATTATTCCATTCGATGCAAATTCCTGAAAACTTGTGTTTTTATTTATTTATTTATTACACCCATAAAAATATTTTACAATCGATCTGTTAAAGTAATATAGTACGTATTCAATAACAGCAATGACTGTGGTCCTTGCCCATTGTGGGCGTTTGGAACTTACTTCAGAATATAATACGTAACTAAATTGAATTGTTGCAGGGATTGAAGCTTGGTGGCTGCTATTCTATTACTGCCAATACTTTTTCAGTCCATGATAATGAGTTTTCAAATAATAATAATACACAATGTAACAATGTTTTTAAGCACAGTTCAGCATGCATGCTGTTTTTCAGCTGAACCTGCAAAATAAAACAAAAAAGTACAGATATAATTCATATACAGTAAGTGGCAAAATAAAAAGAAATTCAAGGGAAATTAGAACTATATAATTCATATGGACCACATGGAACGCGGAAACATTGTCAATGCAAGCCCTCAGTCAATAGCTTAGCCTTCAGTCGCTTTTTTAAATTTACCAACGATAACTATTACGAATCAATTGGCATCCTATTATAATACTGAAGATAACTACGTTCCAACCAGGCCGAGGAGTGATTCGGAGTCTTTAATATACTAGTGTGCTTTGTTAGATCTTCATATATGTGCAACCCCAGATTCCTGCACGACTGACTAAATTGCATTGTTGTGCCATTAACACTAATAGTCAATGTACCTTTCAAAATATTACGGGATTGTAGATTAATAGACTTAATAGATAATGTAGACTAAAGTGAGAATGAATGTTGTTGAAAAATTGTTACCGTAGTTTTCAGCAACTGGCTATCATATGCTACACGGCACCACCAATTTAACACAACAGATGAACCTAGTTCTGTTATTTCGAACAATTTTTTATGGTCTACTATGATAACGAACGTATAAATAAAACTAGATGCACTAACATTTTACAATTTCGTTGAAGAACCCGTATATAAATATTCTTATACAAGGTTTCTCCCATAAACTTTGCGCATCCAGTATAAATTCTATACAGGTTGCAAATACGCATTCGATGCAAGATGTAATTACAGAACGGCACGGTGCTGGCAGCCAGTCATTCCTTCTTAGTGCCGTGGAATTACCGAACTCCTTTATGGACTTGGCTTTTATTAGATTAACACGCTGGAATGCTTCATAATTCTCCGGTTATTTCCCTTTCTCTCCATAGCTACTACTATTTTGTTCTTTTGTTTTCGACGCCATGCAAAACTTTAAATGGAGTTGTGTTTCGGAAGTTTCTGCTCGAATCGGACGATGATGAATAGACGGAACATGCTATGCAGCAAAGGCATTTCAAGCGGTATATGCACTGCCTCATTTTCCGGGGCTCCTAGCTCAAATAAACTTAATTAAAATTCGATAACTAGCATGACAATACGGATGTTCTACTACAGTGAACTAACGCCTTATTACAAAAATAACGAACGGTTAAATAGATCAGTACGAATGTCTTGTTATTTATTAATCAATACAAGGCTTTCAGTATTTAAGAAATTTTTAGCTGCCAATAGCTTATAACACATAAAATAGTTGAACACAATAACAGAACCGTGGTAAACGTACCTAAAAGTAGAGGTAATGTCATTGTTAATGTTCAATAATATTACTTCAGTTGAATATGGATGCGCGCAACGCTATTAGAAACACACTTTAAACATTGGCCTAAACCTAAAGTGACATCTAAAGAAACCAAGGCTTACTAATAAAGATTCAGCAACAGTAATTTTAGGTATAGTAGACTGCGAGACTAAGATTTAGTTAAATAACACAAAAACACCAGGGCCCATACTTCAAAAAATTTTAGTACTAGTAATGATCTAACAAAAACTCAAAGCACTTCAATTGCACAAACGTCCTCTTTAACAATTTCTAGCTGCAGAGTACCAAAGGTGTAAGATTTACTTACTCAAACTGGATATGGCTAATTTATCTAAGATCAATAATAAATACGATTAAGAGTCTTTGTTCCAAATTAGCAAAATTTTATATACAAATTATTTAAAATATCTTATAGGAATAACCCAAAGTTGCATTCTGATTTTTTTATAAATATTATCAAGGGATTACGGATTACAAAAACCAACATTCAAGCCAAGTATTCTTTTCTGAAACAATTAATATATTAGTGAGCATTCCTTGAGTAATGTGATGGTCTGTGCAATGTTTAAAACCAATTTTTGTAGCGGAACTGTAATTTCTATAAACATGAATATTTTTAAGTTCTATACACTGAACGATTTGTTTATGAAATGTTCTGAAGTGGTAGCGGTTTTCAGTTAAAACAAAGAGGATGGTATAAATATATTAATACTTGTTACTTGGGCTCACTATATACAACAGTTAGTTAATTGTCCCAATCCTTTAATAGTCATCCTGCTTTAAAATTTAAGGTGTTAGTTAGTTAGTTAGACAGTCATGGTCGCAGTTTTACCTTCTTTGATATTATTTGCATAGATAACAATGATCAATTAGGACAGGTAGAAACCCAAAACTCGCAAGCACTGCACAAGTTAATAGAATTCTAGGAATATTACTCCTTAAATCAGGATCTGTAAAAATGAAAATAAACAGATCTAATTGTTTATTCTTTAACAAAAATGTTAGTTCAAATACAGTAACCTCTCAGGCATTGTAAAAAAATTAAGGAGTATATAGAAAAGCATGATACTTCAATTGTTAATATGACTTTTAACGATTATATAAAATTTTGTCTATTCCCGATCAAAGCTGGCAATACTTTTTCAGAAAGCCCAATTAAATTTTCTTATAATCATTGTTCATATAGGTAATAAGTAACTTTAATATCTTTATATATACCTACCTGTATAATTCTAGCGTACGTCACGGAATTCTTCCTAAACGGCTGGACCGATTTGAATGAATTTTTTTGTATGCATTTGGGTGGCGCCCTGGATGGTTTAGATTCACAAATCAGCCCGGCAGATGGCGCTGCAGTCGGTATCTAGGTTATTTATCTATATACTTCAACTATACTGCTGGATCGACTGGAATCAATTTTTGTGTATGCATTCATTCATTCATTTCATTTATTTTAATATCCTAGTCGCTTGGAATATCATGCAGGACAACGTCTGCCAGGTCCGCTAGTACATATATAATAATTTGGCTTATAATTAGCTACTCATCGCCAGCTAGCTACCGTGTAGCAGAAGTCCTCTTTGAAGCTTGCACATAACGAGGGACGATCAACTCAGCAACAAAAGCGCCAGATGGCGTTCAGGAGCGTAAAATACATAAACTTTGACATGTATATGCCACTTTGACCTGGAATTTGAACAGGACTTTGGTGGTGTAGTGGAGCACATTTGCAATAAAGGCCCAGGCAAAAAGCCTAATTATATCTTATAATCATTATTAATCATACAGATAATAAATAACTTTCTTAAAAATATTATTACAAGTGCTTAATAAAGAGATCCGTAATGATTAGTACAAATCCTCGTATCTGTAATAGGAATTATGGAAACTACAGGGTTTCTATACCTAAATGATTCACGCATCCAGGGCGCTTATGGAAATTGTTGATTAAATCAATTTGCTGCCTCTCAGGAAAATAACGCAACTTGTCATTTGATATACTTTAATTGAGGAAAATGCCTGGGAGTGTGAATTTTCAACATATTCTGTAGTGTTTTGTGTGATAATTAACTTTAAAGTTGCAGAAAGCTCACATTTCGAAGCTGTGGCGGTGACATTGATCTGGAACCTTCATACTTCGCCGCTTGCTATCGCCGTGCATATTGTAGCTCGGCAGCAGTTATAAATAGGCGGCACAAAGATTTCAGAAATCAACGCCGTCCGCGTTCTTGCTTGAATCATTTATAGAATCCCTATATATGTTAAACGTTATATGGAAGGTAATTTTTAGGATTTCTTTCATAAAGAAATTTGTCTCTATCTACAACTGTAAGAAATAAAATCAAATATAAAGTACAGTAATAAACTTGATCTGAAAAGCTTTCTATTGTTATGGGTGGCCGGATACGGGCGCAACTTTTGAATTTTGCAGCATTTCTTTTTATCAAGTAATTGCATAAGTATCAAATAGACGTGGTACTTCCCGACTATCAGCTAAGACAATTGAATAGCTCATTTTAATTTTAAGGCTTATTTTATTTTGCCAGCGCAACCCACCGTTCACAAATCAGTATTTAATATCATACTTACGGTACCATAATAGACCATGTCCTTCACAGCCTTAATCAAATTTGACATAAACCAGCATATTCATAACAAAAATCATGTTTAGCTGTGTATGTTGTATATCCATGTCGCGAAATGGATTTAAGCACCATGGTGCATGTCCGTCATAGTCTTAAGCCAAACTTGACATGTTCCGTCATAGTCAGCATCAAAAATCACATTCAACAACCTCACGAAGCAAAATCTATTTTTTGCACCTTTATGGTGTGGGTTGTGCACAAACTGCATTATTGGACCATACCTATTTCTTGTATTATTCTGTTACGGTCAATGGCGACCGTTATCGCAACAAGATGCGGGAGTTGGACTTGCATGGACATCATGCGATTCCAGCAACATGCAGCAACACGTTACACCGCGTAGGAAACCAGTCAATTGTTTCAAGAGAGATTTCCAAACCATGTCATATCACGGATTGGCAATCAAAACTACCCACCGCGGTCATGTGATCTTGGGCCATGCAACTTTTGGCTGTCTACGCCACTGAACTACGCTTAAGCAACTGTATTATGACATCTTCATTACCTATATTAGTTTCTCTCTATCTTTTGGAACTAGCGCCAAACCGTGCCAAAAGTCATGAAACATAGTTTAGCCTGCAATCCCAATGTCTACCTTGTACATTAAACAGTATACTAATTACTATATGAAACGCATATTGCTCTTATCATTTTATGCAGACCTGCAATGCACATTAAACGAACAATGGCAAAATATAGCTCATATTCTACTGTCAAAAAATAGCCTTGTAATTAAATTATGTTTTAGTTAAAGCGGATAATGCCTGCCAATAAGTGAAAATAAACAAAATTATCCGTGTATTTCATTTATTCAGCACAAACGTACAGGGCATTATGACTGATTGATTTAATTGCTAATCTATAACACCTGTTTGGAATTTGTTTTATTGCGGACTTGTTATCGCATATTTCACTATTATGTTAACCTCAGCCAATTAATTCCTTTACGTATAAAATTATCAACAATTTTCACATTAAACCTCTATAGGTTTACATCAGATACCTTAGTTTATTGAATATATGTCATTTTTAAATCGTTTTAAATGTGTGATTACAAGAAGCTATTTTATTGCTAATTATGCAGCATCTTCCGTTGCCCACTAATAAGATCCCCGTTATGAATTTTAGAACTCTTTAATTTACGTAAGAAATATACTAAAATTCGAAGGTAAAATAAAAATTTTCAGAATATAACAAAATGTTTAACACTTGACAAAAGATGCTTACATGGTTTCTTGAAAACTGTAAAAAGTTTTATAACTTAAAACCAGCCAGTTCAATGTAAATATTATCAAGCTACACGAAATTAAACAAATCCCATGATTCCGTCCCTTTTAGATTAAAAGTTGTTTCTATCTTAACGATGGTATTGCAATCGTAATTCTTTCAGAAAATGTCGAATGTGGTGCATTTACACCTAGCGGATAGTACATAAAGTCTTGAATAGGAACTGGTATTTAAAAAATATAGTTAGTACAAAAAGTTTTCACACAGTTTTTGCTTCCTGCATATTTTTTCTTTCATGTTCAGCTAATTAATTGAAAATGTGAGTAAACCATTTTAAATTAATATTTGCCATTAAACCAACGAAAATTAGTATTAAAAACAACTATCCGGTAATTTTACTTAAAAGTTACATCATTCTTATAATAATAATAATAATACTGTTTTATTCTTCCATTCCTCCCCACACAATCCATAACACATATTAACAATGTAAACGTTCTTACAGAGATATACCGAAAATATAATAAATGTAATAAATGATATACAAAAATGCACAAAATATACATGCAGGAAAGAACAAAAAGAACAAGAAAGCCCTCAGATCATGAGGAACGCGTGCCTTACACCTGCTCTACCGGGCAGCCTTCCTATTTACTAAACTTACTAAACGCACACATAAGCAACGCAATCTCGATCCAATAAAAACCTGATTTAGTAGCAGTAACAAAATGCTTAATTTAGTAATGTGATAAATAATAATTGTTAAATGAGAAATATAGAGACAAGAAACAAAACTGAACGCACGGCCGCCGACGAACGCTAGTACCCCGACATAATAGTAGTAAGAAGATAATGTTTAAGTACCAAAATTGAATTCATATTCTTTGAATGTTTTCTTGGTACCATTGGTTCATTTCAGAGTCGTTTGATTAATTTCTTGTTCCTAGACATTTCTAACCATTATTCTCGTTCTTCCTGACTTCTGAGTTATCCTCTGTTTAGTTGCTTTCCATGTAAAGCACGGTCTTCCTCTCTTTTTCGTTGGTATACGCTTAGTTCCCAGGCCTTCCTTAATATGTGGTCTGCACCAAACCAGTAAATACTTCACTTAGATATTTCTGTCGGTTGTATTGCTCTTCTTGTTGGAGGTCATTTAAAAGTGCTGAGATTCTGTTGGCATTTTCTAGTGAGTTTTATATCGTAAGTAGTTCTTGAACAGTTTTTTTCTAAGCTACTTCTGAGCTTCCTTATGTTTTATCTAGAGTGATCCACAGTTTTTCTACTTATCTCTCTTATACGGTTTTTATGTCATTTTGTATATTTGGTGAGCTAGTTTGATTCGAGGGCAATTTCCGTCTTCCAGGATTTTATGCACCACTATTGTGTAATTTCTTGTATACACTTAACTAGATACACGGAACTACTTCACTATAGCGACAGGAACAATAATAGAAATGCAAACATAAGTACATAACACTAATACACATTACGAATCAAAATCTTAGCATTTTATGTAGTTGTTCCATTTCTTATCATATTTAGGTTGCAGGTTTGCATATCTCAGTACTCTTATGCATAAAATCTTATCAAGAGTGAGTGAGTCTTACATTCACCTGCCCTGCACCTTCTAGCTTTGTCTACCTAGGTAAGGTAATGGCAGGCATCGGCTGGCTTGTGTTGTGTATCCGATTTATTAGGGGATAGGGTAGGGATGTATAAGTCCTTCATTTTTATTGATGAGATACAACTTGTCCGAATCCGAAGTAATTACTAATCCATGGATCAGGCACTGAGCCGAGTCCTGCAGTTGCTCTTGGATCCAACGCTGACAGACGACCAATTGTGTGGAAAACTTATAGTGACAAGGCAAGTATCAGCTCCAATGGGTCAATTCCAATACTAGTTTACATCTCTGTTTTGGAGTAAAGTAAACGCCACGCTAAAACCCCACTTCAACCTCAAGTGAGCAAAACTGAGAGTCTCTCAGCTCAGGCTAGGGGTAGTATAGTGGGGCAGCTATTACCAGTTCCGAGTGTCAACTGAGTTCAAGGTCTATTCAACTACTACAGGTTGCAGTATTCGGGTTCCAGCCAAAAAGAGGCAGTTGCGTCATCTGGCGACTTATTCCATCTCAGATTCACAGTCCTTATGTACTTACGTGTGTATCACACTAACGCAATACGTACAAAGCTTAATCCCATAATTTTGAATAATGGTCTTTGTGCATTCGATTTATAAATTTCGTTAGGGCAAAAAAATTGTTATATAATGCCAAGTAAAAGGGACAAATAGACGTGAGATACCGTCATATGCTGTTATAATATAAGCAGAATTGCCAGTGCTACTTATTAGAATTGTACATAGTAGATGTATTTACATTTCAAAATCATTTGCTACGCTATTACATTTTATCATTCTATTAAATTTTTATAATTTGTTTTTCAATCGTTTGTTTTATTTTGTTACATATAGCCAATTCATTGTTTGTTTAGAATATTTATTCTTACCTATACATACTATACTTACCTACAATACACACTACCTGCGTAATTTTCAATAATAATTATTTTTAACAGTTAGCTTTTTATGTAATTAAAAGTTAAAAATTGAAAACTGATCCATCTTCTCTAAGTGGAGTTATTAATTTATTCTTCTAAAGAAAGTATTCTTAAAGTGAACTTCCACTTTATTTTTACAATTGTAAAGCGTTTTCGGCTACATGTTAGCCATCGTCAGTACAAAAATTAAAAGAAAACTAACAGTTTGACAAAGTCAAAAATCAGAAACAAGCAAACTTGACTACAAACTGAAATGCAACCCACATGCCAGTAACTCAAACGAAACATTAATTTAGATCAAACAAAGAATTTAGAATAGGACAATTGAAATTACAAAAATCATTTAGAATAGTAAAATTTTGTTCGTTAATAATTTTATAAATCTCTAAAATTTCCAAATAATTTAATTTAGATGATTTACTACACAAATGTAATGAATTTAGATTGTCTTAGTGGCAGTGTGTTTATTTACTAATAAATGGTTGGCTAACGAAGAATTTGTTGTAACAATATCTGTATTTTTATACTTTTCAAATTGTTTCAAATGTTCTTTACTAGTTAAAAAGGATCWTCCGGTTTGTTTAATATAAWCTGAATTGCAATCATTACATGAAAAACTATAAACGCCTGAATTATTTAAAACTGAAATTTGGTCTTTATTACGGACAAAACGGGAAAACACACTGCCTACGGTAGAAAAAGCAATACTTATTCCATTAGAAGAAAATAATTCAGATAGGCTAACTGAGACTTGACTAGCAAACTTAAGAGGAAACCAAACCTTAACTTTTTCATCCAAATAAGTGGTACAGAAAGAAAATTTAAATTTTGTCAAATACTTTATATAAAGTTTTTCTATTAAATAAGGAAATAAGGAAAATTGTCATTGAAAGCAATTTGCAGTATTACACCCAATTCTTTTTCGAAAGCATTTAATGACAGAGGTAATTTAAAAAGTCGATTAAAAAGTAAATGAAAAACAGCCATTTTGTGTGCATAAGGGTGTAAAGAAAAATAAGAAATAACATTGTCTGTACAAGTAGATTTTCTAAATATTTCAAAAGAAAGGTAAGAAGAAAATTCATTACGTGAAAATAATAAATCTAAATTTAATTTCTGTTTCATAGCAGAATTTTATAGAAGCGTGTAAAGAATTTATAAAAGTAAGAAAGTTATTTAGATCAAAAAAATTACCTGTAAAAGACACAAAACATCATCTACATAACGGTACCAGAATTTAATGTGAGGAGAGAAGCAAATGTTTTTGAAAATATCCTTTTCTAAATTATTCATAAAAAGTTCAGCTAAAAAAAGACTAAGGGAAGAACTTATAGCTAAACCCAATTTTTGTATAAAATTTTTATTATTGAAACAGAAAAAATTTAACACAAACTCCGTTAACAAAAGAAAATTATTTTTATGTAATAAAGATAAATTACAATTTTGATTAAGTAGGTTACTTAAAATTTTTAAACAGTTTTTTGGAGGAATAGAAGGAAATAAATTGTTTACATCAAAAGAAACAAAGAAGCAATCTTTAGGAATTTTGATATTTTTATGTTTGTTGGTCAGATCCAGTGTATTTTTAACAGCAAATGAATTTTCGAAGTTTAAAACTTCACGAAGTATCAAATTTAACCATTTTGCCAATTTGTAACATGGAGAATTTACGTAACAAACAACTGGTCTGATAGGACAACCATCTTTGTGTATTTTTGGAATGAAAAAGTTAAGGTTTGGTTTCCTCTTAAGTTTGCTGGTCAAGTCTCAGTTAGCCTATCTAAATTATTTTCTTCTAATGGAATAAGTATTGCTTTTTCTACCGTAGGCAGTGTGTTTTCCTGTTTTGTCCGTAATAAAGACCAAATTTCAGTTTTAAATAATTCAGGCGTTTATAGTTTTTCATGTAATGATTGCAATTCAGTTTATATTGGACAAACCGGAAGATCCTTTTTAACTAGAGGTAAAGAACATTTGAAACAATTTGAAAAGTATAAAAATATAGATATTGTTACAACAAATTCTTCGTTAGCCAACCATTTATTAGTAAATAAACACACTGCCACGCTAGACAATCTAAATTTATTACATTTGTGTAGTAAATCATCTAAATTAAATTATTTGGAAATTTTAGAGATTTATAAAATTATTAACGAACAAAATTTTACTATTCTAAATGATTTTTATAATTTCAATTGTCCTATTCTAAATTCTTTGTTTGATCTAAATTAATGTTTCGTTTGAGTTACTGGCATGTGGGTTGCATTTCAGTTTGTAGTTAAGTTTGCTTGTTTCTGATTTTTGACTTTGTCAAACTGTTAGTTTCCTTTTAATTTTTGTACTGACGATGGCTAACATGTAGCCGAAAGCGCTTTACAATTGTAAAAATAAAGTGGAAGTTCACTTTAAGAATATTTTCTTTAGAAGAATTAATTAAAAGTTAATTAGAAGTTGCTTACTATAATTTATTATGACCTGCACTTTATTTCTACTTTTGTTACATCTAGCTCAAATAAGTTTAAAACTCAATGTCGTCGTAAAAGTCCACATTACCGCATACTGTACCTTTGATTGTAATATTCTGTATTATCGGTACTTTGATATTATTACTACCTAACAAATGTTAGCAACAAAATAAGTAGTCAGCATGATGTTTCTTTTCGAGTGCAATTTTTGGTTGCAACTAAGCAGAAGAGGGTGATGAAAGCATCTATTTCTAAGCGGATTCAGTGATCCGGGAATAAATACAGTTAATCAAAGTCTAATCCCACATCCTTTATTTAAAAAAACATCAGAGCGCTTTCAGTCACCAAAAAGTAGCTATTATCAGGGCAACATTACAATAGATTAACACTAAATAAAATTACATATAACAAAGGTATAATGATGAGAGTGGTAACCTCGACTCATTATATAAAATTAATATGAGCTCGTGAAGCAGATCTAGGGTTGAAGTTTTGGGTTTCAACCCGAGATTAATTTCATGAGTTCATATTAACTTTTATACAATGAATGATGTTTTATGTAGTTTTATTGATTGTTATCTATTTTAACGTTGCACCGTGAATGACCACTTTTTAGTGGTCGAATGTGGGGCTATACTTTGATTTACTTTATTTAATCCTGACCAAAAGGATTTACATTTTTGTAGGAATTTTATGTAATGTATGTCTCTACACTGCACTTAAAGATAACAATACATTAGAAACAATTAACAATTTGTAAGATAATTACTAGTAGACAAGAACTAAAGAGATGTCATACATTAATTATGTTGCTAAAGTTTATCAGTTTACGGTATTTATGGGTTACTATCCGCGATTTAGATAAATCAAGAATTGAATGTCTGAGCCCTTACAATTTTTCGCAGAAGGTTCAAAAATTTACACACGTAGGTATTTGCTTTAATTGTTTGCCTTGAGATCTATGATGAAATATTTGCAGCCCCGTACGAAGTACGATTAGTCTTCTTTGTCACAATTACACACTGCAACCTTAAATAGGCATCCCGTTAAACAGAATTAATCACTTATTTCTACTTACACAAAATTAAAATAATCTGAATCTGATGATCAAAATGCCGCTAACTTTTATGGTTATACTCCTGTGCCTCTTTCAGAGGGACTAAATCCGGCTGTAAGATCCAGACATGCCTCGTAAGTACGTGTAAATGCAACAGAGATGGTTACACGCAATAGCCGATTGCAAGAGAGATGCCATGAGTCGCCAGCATACGTCATTTCTTGGGTCTGTCCTCACTTTTACCGCTCCCATAAACCTTCCGATTAAGATGCAACCTGCAGAGTAGAGTAGACCTTGAGCTTAGCTGTTGTCATCAAAATTTACTTTTGCTAATATTAACTGCCGCCCCACCATTCCTTCCGGCCCATCGAGCGATGAAGTAATGTTCTCTTCTCCCGATCGCTGGACAATAGGTGTGTATTTTGTATTTGTGGTTATAACAAATTGTTGTAGCCCCACCGTTGATTTTATTATTTATTAAAATTATTCTTAATACCTTGACGGTAACGATCGCTGCCACCACTTACCGATTGGTAAGAAAATCTTCGGAGATACTATGGATTCTTCTTGGCAAATGGGTAGATCGAAATTTCGAAAATGAAACACCGACTTACGTGAATTTGCCGGTTTATTGTAAATTTAAAAGTTGCACCGATTACAATATCATGAATAAACAAACTTAAAATGTTAAACACAGACAACTCACATTACGCTTTCTTTACAAAGGTCAGCCAAAGAAACTTTAAAGCAAACAGATAAATCTAATGTACGATACCCCTGGAGTATTTCCTAGCACTTGGTCCCTCGGTCCTTGGTCCTAGCGACTTCCCAATTGGTCCAACGCAACGGTAGATAACTGAATTTAAAATTACACTTTACCAATACTTTACAAAAACAAAAAAAAAACTATAAACCCGACACGACGTTAAAATTTCTAGTTTGTAATCAAAATATCAAAACGGAACTGATAACAAGATTTCAATTTACTTAAAAGGAAACCTCGGAGTCTGATACAAATTTTGTGGGGGTTTTTGCGAGTTCAGCTGCCCTAAGGAGGGGCTTTTCGCAAATGCATCATTTAATGTGGGAAATCGCTTTAGACCATGTTTCCGTCGATCAGACAAAACGCGTCAAATCCTGTAAACTTGCGTCAGTGTTATAGGACGCTATCTTGTTCTGATCGTGAGAGACCCAAGTAAACTTGAAAAAGTCGCGTACGCGTATCTTGTTCGAGATGCTTTCATTTGACACCCCGGTGAGGTCGCAGAGTTCAACATTACTCCCCCAAAAACAAAAATTGCGATACTCCAAAAGTATCAATTTTTCATAATCTGATACAGTAAATTCACGAGTACATATTTACTCAAACTACTGGTAGACCACAATACAAAAATACCAAAAGCAAAACATAAAGTAAAAGAAAAKAAGTAAAAWCAATAAAGAKAATTGTATAATTAATAATAAAAAAAAATATAATCCTACGGTTCAGAGTATATATGTATATCTATCACTGTTCTTTAAGCTGCATTGCTGCTACCGTCAATCTTGTAGCCACKCTCTCAATCGTTGACCCGCACATTAGTTATTTCACGCACGGGGCTCCTCTGGCGATGATCCTCGGAATAAGCAGGTGCAGCAGTCGATCCCCGTCATCGTGGTGGTCGAGAGTCCATCGGTGTTACATATACATATAGTTTTTTTTTTCAAACATTTGTAAGTCAAGGAAGGGATTAAATAAGGGAATAGGAGGTTGCAAGCCCGGTCTGTTGCTGCAGGATCAACTGGATAGACCAGGGGATAATGTTCGATGAATTAGTGAGACCTGAAACCTTGTAATTAAATGTTAGTTGACGGATTCATAGGTTCTGCGATTGCGTCCAGTGGGGTAAATCTGGGTACAGGGATATCTGGCTACTGTACACACTATACCGCTTGTTAGACGAAGGCCGTCTTAAATTTTGTTCAGGTGTATTTTCTGGTTTGTTACTGTTGCCATTCGATTTATTAGAGGGCTGCTCTACTATGACTTCCATAATTTCGTCAGAGGTGTTTTGGTGCTCATCCCTTTCTGTTGGGCTCGGGACATCAGTAGATTGCCTTTTAGTAGTTTGGTGATGCACAACCCATACAGCTAACGTGTTCCATATACTTGCCATTAAGGCTATTCCACAACCTACTGCGTTATATATCGCTATTCCATTTATAATGACTTCAATGATATATTTCAGAGCTTTGAAAATGACGTAAAAGCCAATTATGCCGCTCATTACCATGCCTAAGTCAGTGAACCAACCCCATACATATTGTAATGTTGATCTTGCTAAATTTTTAATCTCCTTTGCATCAAATAGTTGCAATGTTGAAAACCCTTGGTTGTCGGTATCCAATCCAACAATTCTTCTTGCCAAAATATTTTCTACTGCCTTCCTTTCTATGCCAAATGTTAGCGACTTCTGAACTTTGGAAATTTCCTCGTTGGTATATAGTCCTGTGCTACCCAAAGGTTGAATTGGCCCAAAATCAAGATGTGATTCTTCTTCCACTTGTAGTTCGCTTGGTGGGTTTTTAATAATAGGATACGGAGTAAGGCTAACCCATTCATTGTCGATCAGGTACAATGGAGGTATTAATGAGTTGCATTCGATTTGCTCGCCATATCTCTGAATAATGTGAGTAACGGGAGACATGAAGAAGCTTTGGTTGTTGATCGTGATCGGCAGCTCGTTGTAACAATTTGTCGTTCTTCGGATTTCTGCTGGTTTTGGAATGCACTTCATAATATACAACACTTCTCCCAATACTTTTCCCATATATCCTAAACGGTTCTTTATCAATGTGCTGAGAGCGTTAGTACTGAACGGCGCTAACAGCAAGCGATTTTTTAATATTTCCCGGTGCAAAAGACACCTGCGATGTACTGTATCGGCATATAAACTTCCTGCTATCCTCTTATTGAACTGCTCAACATACAGCAATTTGCTGTTCACATACATAACGAGGTCGGTGTTTTGTGGCATCAGATGCATTTTTGGGTGCAATCTCTTTTGCTTGTCCATTTCTAAAACTAACAACCTTGGATGCTCCGTTTGCCACACCTCACTTCCACACAGCGTATATGTTCCTTTTAGAGATAGGGCGAATACTTTATCTTCTTGTTCGATTACGACGAATTTTTCTTTCTCTTTAGTAGTTATAAACTCGGCTATACCTTCATACATCAAACTTAGTCCTTCCTCACAATTTACCAGAGGAGAGTATTCCCAAACTGTTTCACCATAGGTTGAATCTAAACAGTAACCGTTTAAGTATGGACAAACTATTCCTCCAAGTAAACTTATTTCGTTGTCATCTAATTTTACATTTGCCAGATAATCTTTCAACATAATCTTGGCAGAAGCTAGCATGACTACATCTGTCCAAGTGTGTCCTTCTTCAGAATAGACACCGCCCTTGCAGTTTCCATTATTGTCAAGGCTTCCTATAAGAGTGATGGAGGCTGTAGTAGTTGAATTAGCCTGCAGTTTACCTATAGTTTGGTGGTAGATCTTTAAGGTGCCATATTTGTGAGCATCACGGCATTTTTCTGCTCCCATGGGATAAATGAACTGCGATACTCCTCCAGCAACCATGGAACTGTGACTATGCATGCCACAATGGTATATCATTCGTGTAATTTCTATGAGGCAGGTTTTTACTTGTTGTTGCTTAATTTCGTTCCGTTGTATCACTTGAACATCCATCTTGGTCCCATTATACCCATCATCTGGTGCAGGACACGGCGCGACGTCTTTTAACGATACCACACTCACGTTAACATTTCGGTCGTCACAATCGTACGCTATAAATCCTACGCACGGCCCGCACAATAGCACCACCACTATCAGGGTTGAGAGCATGCTGAATGACAGTTTGTTCGATAGTTTATGCAGCACAGACAGTTTATTAAACTATATTATTGTCTCTTACTAATAATTTACAAGAACGTTCATACAAACAGGAACACAGACAGTACTTCACTCGAACTCTGAAAAAGTGAATCGTTTAGGGGGTCTACGTGGTCTGCTAGACACCCTAACACCATCTCGAAATATCGTACCCAAGGTACACTCAGGGCCTTCAGCCTGTTGAAATTGAGGCTGTGTGCCCATAATACCTTGAGCTATTGCTAAGGTAGCATCACGAGGATGTATACCAAAGGCATCAGAGTCATTGTCCGTCTGTTCTGTCTGAGTGTTAGTCAAGTCAGTTTCGTCTAGAATCTCCATTTGATTTTCCATTTCTTTTCCTTCAAAAATTTTGCAAGGCTTTAACCGATTAGCATGCACAACTAACTCTTTTCGGCCATTAAGCAACCTAATTTTGTAGGTGACAGGGCCCTTTATTTCAATTATACGGTAAGGCCCAGTCCAAGGTTTACTCAATTTCTTTGAAAGGCCAACTGTTATGCTGGGGTCATGCAAGTAAACTAGTTGACCCAAGTAAAAATCTTTTGACTTGGCATTCTTATTGTAGTGAATGGCTTGCTTTTCCTTGCACTCCGCTAAATTTTGTCTTACCGTGACATAAGCATTGTGTAATCGATTCATGAGTTCCGACACGTAATTATGGTCAATTTCGTATTTAAGAGCAACTGGTTTTAGTATATCGTCAAATGGTAGCACTGGGTCTCGACCATATAATAGAAAGAAGGGACTGTACCCGGTGGATCGATGAACATTAAACCTATAGGCCATTAACACATAAGGCACCCAATTATCTCAATCTTGTTGATTCTAGGCTACATAATGCGACATAATATCTTTGAAAACACGTGACTACGCTCTATCTTACCATTCGATTCCGGATGGTAGGGTGTAGTCTGGATTTTCTCTATTTGTAAATATTGACAAACATTTTTTCATAAGCTTTGAAACAAAATTTTGACCTTGATCGGTTAACAATTGTTTTGGTGCGCCATGCCTAGCGACAATTTCAGTAACGAAAACTTTTGCTATGGTTTCTGCTGTTTGATCAGGTAGAACAAAAGCTTCTACGTACTTTGTAAAGTAGTCTTGAAACGTTAAGAGATACTTATTGCCATTTAGCGATGTAACAAACGGACCACAAATATCCATACTGGTTCGTTCAAATGGATATAAAACCTCAGGGAAATTTTGTAGTGGAGCCTTCTTGAGATGCGGGGAAGTCTTCCTCTCGCTGCATGAACGACACTGCTGACAGTAACTGACGACGTCATTCTTCATGTTTGGCCAATAACAACGAGACTGAATGAAAGCATACGTTTTTATCTATCCCATATGGCCGCAGAAGGGTAGGTCGTGAAAATCGTGCAAAACTTTTCTTACATAGGTCCTAGGTTATGACAAGAACATCATTACCATCATTTAGTTTGTACAACAATCCTTCCTGGTCAAGATAGTACGGCGAGTCATTATGCTCGTTTTGCAATTCCTGAATGATACTTTGACAAAATGTATCCTTTTGTTGTTCTTTTAGAATACTCTCTTTGTCCCAAATTGGTGTGAATGGTGTAATCTGTATTGACAACGTTAATGTTTACATTTTCTTTTTGGTGTTCATAAATTATGACTTTAATTTTGGTATTTTGCGAAAATGTACTTAATCATGTTATACACAATGTTCCAGTCAAGTTTATCTAAACCGCATGCAACTTTGGGCATAGCTAAGTGCAAATCGTTATTCTCCAAACAGTAATACTTAAGTTTGATTAAACAGCTCCAAAGGTTGTGATAACTAGGTTTGTCATAGTATTTATTTTTCGTTATTAAGTAATAAATATTCTTATCGGATAGTGATAAATGTGCAAATTCCCCGATGTTTTTATTTTGAGCTTTCAAATAATCTACTAAACCGAAACAATTTTTAAATTCTAAAGCAATGCCTTTATTCATTGCTAAATCTTGAGAAACACATGGACAAGAGAATAACCTTTCCGGTGCAGCAAATAAATTGCCTGTTTTCACTACAACATTATTGTTCACTATATTTTTATGTTCAGCACACTGTAAGAAATTTATCTAGCACATCGCATTCGTTTTCCTGGTGATTAGGCTCAGGCGTAAAATGCTCGACTAAGCGCGTCTACATTACCATGTTGTCGGCCTTGCCTATGAATAATCTCGAAATCATAACTGGAAAGAAGCAAACTCCACCTAGCCAATTTTAGATGTTGGATCTCTGAGATTCATAAGCCACTTCAGGGTCTGTGATCCTGTAACTATTGTAAATCTTCGTCCATACAGATAGCAACGAAAGTGTTTTATGTCCTTCCACAAACAGCAAGTATTTCTAATTCTGTCGCAGAGTAGTTACTTTGCGCCTTAGTTAGCTTTTTGCTACTATAAGCAATAGGTCTTTCAAAACCATCATGTAGTTGACTCAAGATTGCGCCAATACCAACTTTGCTAGATCAGTGGCTAGTATAAATGGTTGGCTAAAATCAGGATGTGCTGAACACTGTGTTAGAAATTAAAGAATTTTTAAGAATTTCGATAGCTTGAAGAGCATTTTGATCAATATTAAAAGTACTTTCTTTTTCGTTAGAGTTCGTGAGAGGGGCGGCTGATTAAAGAAAATTTGGGATGAACCGCCTGTACCATCCTACTAATCCCAAAAATCCTCTTAAGTCTCGAACGTTTCTGGAACTGGAAAGTTTTTTACTGCCAGAATTTTATCTAGGTCTGGTTTTATTCCTTCTTTACTAATTATATGTCCAAGGTACTTAATTTCTTCTAACATAAAGCAACACTTACTGGGTTTCAATTTTACACTGGCTTCTCTTAAACGATCAAATACTACAGACAGCTTTTCGATATGGTCTTCTACTCCAAAAGAATTAAAGACAATTATGTCATCTAAGTATGCCAAGCAAATCTGTCCAGTTAAACCAGAAAGGGTTACATTCATAAATCTCTGAAATGTAGAGGGCGCGTTAAGAAGGCCGAAGGGCATTTTTTAAAAATCCAATGCCCGTCGGGGGTTGAAAACGCGGTTTTTTCTTTATCTTGCTCATCCATATCAATTTGGTGATATGCAGACTTACATCAAATGAACTAAATAAATTAGCTTTACCCAGCGAATCTAGCGTGTCTTGTAAAATTGGTAGAGGGTAGTAATCTCGTTTTGTCACAGCATTCAAGCCTCGATAGTCGATACACATCCGTACTTTTTGCTCGCCGTTCGGTAAGTCTTTAACGATTAAGACAACGGGCGCCGACCATGGGGAATCAGAAGGGCTGATAACTTTAGCTTCTAACAACCGATTTATTTCA
>QCXZ01000041.1:32326861-32368603 GCA_025024175.1 Rhyzopertha dominica
GGTTACTATCCGCGATTTAGATAAATCAAGAATTGAATGTCTGAGCCCTTACAATTTTTCGCAGAAGGTTCAAAAATTTACACACGTAGGTATTTGCTTTAATTGTTTGCCTTGAGATCTATGATGAAATATTTGCAGCCCCGTACGAAGTACGATTAGTCTTCTTTGTCACAATTACACACTGCAACCTTAAATAGGCATCCCGTTAAACAGAATTAATCACTTATTTCTACTTACACAAAATTAAAAATCTGAATCTGATGATCAAAATGCCGCTAACTTTTATGGTTATACTCCTGTGCCTCTTTCAGAGGGACTAAATCCGGCTGTAAGATCCAGACATGCCTCGTAAGTACGTGTAAATGCAACAGAGATGGTTACACGCAATAGCCGATTGCAAGAGAGATGCCATGAGTCGCCAGCATACGTCATTTCTTGGGTCTGTCCTCACTTTTACCGCTCCCATAAACCTTCCGATTAAGATGCAACCTGCAGAGTAGAGTAGACCTTGAGCTTAGCTGTTGTCATCAAAATTTACTTTTGCTAATATTAACTGCCGCCCACCATTCCTTCCGGCCCATCGAGCGATGAAGTAATGTTCTCTTCTCCCGATCGCTGGACAATAGTGTGTATTTTGTATTTGTGGTTATAACAAATTGTTGTAGCCCCACCGTTGATTTATTTATTTATTAAAATTATTCTTAATACCTTGACGGTAACGATCGCTGCCACCACTTACCGATTGGTAAGAAAATCTTCGGAGACACTGTGGATTCTTCTTGGCAAATGGGTAGATTGAAATTTCGAAAATGAAACACCGACTTACGTGAATTTGCCGGTTTATTGTAAATTTAAAAGTTGCACCGATTACAATATCATGAATAAACAAACTTAAAATGTTAAACACAGACAACTCACATTACGCTTTCTTTACAAAGGTCAGCCAAAGAAACTTTAAAGCAAACAGATAAATCTAATGTACGATACCCCTGGAGTATTTCCTAGCACTTGGTCCCTCGGTCCTTGGTCCTAGCGACTTCCAATTGGTCCAACGCAACGGTAGATAACTGAATTTAAAATTACACTTTACCAATACTTTACAAAAAAAAAACTATAAACCCGACACGACGTTAAAATTTCTAGTTTGTAATCAAAATATCAAAACGGAACTGATAACAAGATTTCAATTTACTTAAAAGGAAACCTCGGAGTCTGATACAAATTTTGTGGGGGTTTTTGCGAGTTCAGCTGCCCTAAGGAGGGGCTTTTCGCAAATGCATCATTTAATGTGGGAAATCGCTTTAGACCATGTTTCCGTCGATCAGACAAAACGCGTCAAATCCTGTAAACTTGCGTCAGTGTTATAGGACGCTATCTTGTTCTGATCGTGAGAGACCCAAGTAAACTTGAAAAAGTCGCGTACGCGTATCTTGTTCGGGATGCTTTCATTTGACACCCCGGTGAGGTCGCAGAGTTCAACATTACTCCCCCAAAAACAAAAATTGCGATACTCCAAAAGTATCAATTTTTCATAATCTGATACCGTAAATTCACGAGTACTTATTTACTCAAACTACTGGTAGACCACAATACAAAAATACCAAAGCAAAACATAAAGAAAAAGAAAACAAGTAAAATCAATAAAGACAATTGGATAATTAATAATAAAAAAAATATAATCCTACGGTTCAGTATATGTATATCTATCACTGTTCTTTAAGCTGCATTGCTGCTACCGTCAATCTTGTAGCCACACTCTCAATCGTTGACCCGCACATTAGTTATTTCACGCACGGGCTCCTCTGGCGATGATCCTCGGAATAAGCAGGTGCAGCAGTCGATCCCCGTCATCGTGGTGGTCGAGGGTCCATCGGTGTTACATATACATATAGTTTTTTTTTTCTAACATTTGTAAGTCAAGGAAGGGATTAAATAAGGGAATAGGAGGTTGCAAGCCCGGTCTGTTGCTGCAGGATCAACTGGATAGACCAGGGATAATGTTCGATGAATGAGTGAGACCTGAAACCTTGTAATTAAATGTTAGTTGACGGATTCATAGGTTCTGCGATTGCGTCCAGTGGGGTAAATCTGGGTACAGGGATATCTGGCTACTGTACACACTATACCGCTTGTTAGACGAAGGCCGTCTTAAATTTTGTTGAGGTGTATTTTCTGGTTTGTTACTGTTGCCATTCGATTTATTAGAGGGCTGCTCTACTATGACTTCCATAATTTCGTCAGAGGTGTTTTGGTGGTCATCCCTTTCTGTTGGGCTCGGGACATCAGTAGATTGCCTTTTAGTAGTTTGGTGATGCACAACCATACAGCTAACGTGTTCCATATACTTGCCATTAAGGCTATTCCACAACCTACTGCGTTATATATCGCTATTCCATTTATAATGACTTCAATGATATATTTCAGAGCTTTGAAAATGACGTAAAAGCCAATTATGCCGCTCATTACCATGCTAAGTCAGTGAACCAACCCATACATATTGTAATGTTGATCTTGCTAAATTTTTAATCTCCTTTGCATCAAATAGTTGCAATCGTTGAAAAACCCTTGGTTGTCGGTATCCAATCCAACAATTCTTCCTTGGCCCAAAATATTTTCTACTGCCTTCCTTTCTATGCCAAATGTTAGCGACTTCTGAACTTTGGAAATTTCCTCGTTGGTATATAGTCCTGTGCTACCCAAAGGTTGAATTGGCCCAAAATCAAGATGTGATTCTTCTTCCACTTGTAGTTCGCTTGGTGGGTTTTTAATAATAGGATACGGAGTAGGCTAACCCATTCATTGTCGATCAGGTACAATGGAGGTATTAATGAGTTGCATTCGATTTGCTCGCCATATCTCTGAATAATGTGAGTAACGGGAGACATGAAGAAGCTTTGGTTGTTGATCGTGATCGCAGCTCGTTGTAACAATTTGTCGTTCTTCGGATTTCTGCTGGTTTTGGAATGCACTTCATAATTACAACACTTCTCCCAATACTTTTCCCATATATCCCTAAACGGTTCTTTATCAATGTGCTGAGAGCGTTAGTACTGAACGGCGCTAACAGCAAGCGATTTTTTAATAATTTCCCGGTGCAAAAGACACCTGCGATGTACTGTATCGGCATATAAACTTCCTGCTATCCTCTTATTGGAACTGCTCAACATACAGCAAATTTGCTGGTTCACATACATAACGAGGTCGGTGTTTTGTGGCATCAGATGCATTTTTGGGTGCAATCTCTTTTGCTTGTCCATTTCTAAAACTAACAACCTTGGATTGCTCCGTTTGCCACACCTCCTTCCACACAGCGTATATGTTCCTTTTAGAGATAGGGCGAATACTTTATCTTCTTGTTCGATTACGACGAATTTTTCTTTCTCTTTAGTAGTTATAAACTCGGCTATATACCTTCATACATCAAACTTAGTCCTTCCTCACAATTTACCAGAGGAGAGTATTCCCAAACTGTTTCACCATAGGTTGAATCTAAACAGTAAACCGTTTAAGTATGGACAAACCTATTCCTCCAAGTAAAACTTATTTCGTTGTCATCTAATTTTACAATTTGCCAGATAATCTTTCAACATAATCTTGGCAGAAGCTAGCATGACTACATCTGTCCAAGTTGTGTCCTTCTTCAGAATAGACACCGCCCTTTGCAGTTTTCCATTATTGTCAAGGCTTCTATAAGAGTGATGGAGGCTGTAGTAGTTTGAATTAGCCTGCAGTTTACCTATAGTTTGGTGGTAGATCTTTAAGGTGCCATATTTGTGAGCATCACGGCATTTTTCTGCTCCATGGGATAAATGAAACTGCGATACTCCTCCAGCAACCATGGAACTGTGACTATGCATGCCACAATGGTATAATCATTCGTGTAATTTCTATGAGGCAGGTTTTTACTTTGTTGTTGCTTAATTTCGTTCCGTTGTATCACTTGAACATCCATCTTGGTCCCATTATACCCATCATCTGGTGCAGGACACGGGCGCGACGTCTTTTTAACGATACCACACTCACGTTAACATTCGGTCGTCACAATCGTACGCTATAAATCCTACGCACGGCCCGCACAATAGCACCACCACTATCAGGGTTGAGAGCATGCTGAATGACAGTTTGTTCGATAGTTTATGCAGCACAGACAGTTTATTAAACTATATTATTGTCTCTTACTAATAATTACAAGAACGTTCATACAAACAGGAACACAGACAGTACTTCACTCGAACTCTGAAAAGTGAATCGTTTAGGGGGTCTACGTGGTCTGCTAGACACCCTAACACCATCTCGAAATATCGTACCCCAAGGTACACTCAGGGCCTTCAGCCTGTTTGAAATTGAGGCTGTGTGCCCATAATACCTTGAGCTATTGCTAAGGTAGCATCACGAGGATGTATACCAAAGGCATCAGAGTCATTGTCCGTCTGTTCTGTCTGAGTGTTAGTCAAGTCAGTTTCGTCTAGAATCTCCATTTGATTTTCCATTTCTTTTCCTTCAAAAAATTTTGCAAGGCTTTAACCGATTAGCATGCACAACTAACTCTTTTCGGCCATTAAGCAACCTAATTTTGTAGGTGACAGGGCCCTTTATTTCAATTATACGGTAAGGCCCAGTCCAAGGTTTACTCAATTTCTTTGAAAGGCCAACTGTTATGCTGGGGTCATGCAAGTAAACTAGTTGACCCAAGTAAAATCTTTTGACTTGGCATTCTTATTGTAGTGAATGGCTTGCTTTTCCTTGCACTCCGCTAAATTTTGTCTTACCGTGACATAAGCATTGTGTAATCGATTCATGAGTTCCGACACGTAATTATGGTCAATTTCGTATTTAAGAGCAACTGGTTTTAGTATATCGTCAAATGGTAGCACTGGGTCTCGACCATATAATAGAAAGAAGGGACTGTACCCGGTGGATCGATGAACATTAAACCTATAGGCCATTAACACATAAGGCACCCAATTATCTCAATCTTGTTGATTCTAGGCTACATAATGCGACATAATATCTTTGAAAACACGGTGACTACGCTCTATCTTACCATTCGATTCCGGATGGTAGGGTGTAGTCTGGATTTTCTCTATTTGTAAATATTGACAAACATTTTTCATAAGCTTTGAAACAAAATTTTGACCTTGATCGGTTAACAATTGTTTTGGTGCGCCATGCCTAGCGACAATTTCAGTAACGAAAACTTTTGCTATGGTTTCTGCTGTTTGATCAGGTAGAACAAAAGCTTCTACGTACTTTGTAAAGTAGTCTTGAAACGTTAAGAGATACTTATTGCCATTTAGCGATGTAACAAACGGACCACAAATATCCATACTGGTTCGTTCAAATGGATATAAAACCTCAGGGAAATTTTGTAGTGGAGCCTTCTTGAGATGGCGGGGAAGTCTTCCTCTCGCTGCATGAACGACACTGCTGACAGTAACTGACGACGTCATTCTTCATGTTTGGCCAATAACAACGAGACTGAATGAAAGCATACGTTTTTATCTATCCCATATGGCCGCAGAAGGGTAGGTCGTGAAAATCGTGCAAAACTTTTCTTACATAGGTCCTAGGTATGACAAGAACATCATTACCATCATTTAGTTTGTACAACAATCCTTCCTGGTCAAGATAGTACGGCGAGTCATTATGCTCGTTTTGCAATTCCTGAATGATACTTTGACAAAATGTATCCTTTTGTTGTTCTTTTAGAATACTCTCTTTGTCCCAAATTGGTGTGAATGGTGTATCTGTATTGACAACGTTAATGTTTACATTTTCTTTTTGGTGTTCATAAATTATGACTTTAATTTTGGTATTTGCGAAAATGTACTTAATCATGTTATACACAATGTTCCAGTCAAGTTTATCTAAACCGCATGCAACTTTGGGCATAGCTAAGTGCAAATCGTTATTCTCCAAACAGTAATACTTAAGTTTGATTAAACAGCTCCAAAGGTTGTGATAACTAGGTTTGTCATAGTATTTATTTTTCGTTATTAAGTAATAAATATTCTTATCGGATAGTGATAAATGTGCAAATTCCCCGATGTTTTTATTTTGAGCTTTCAAATAATCTACTAAACCGAAACAATTTTTAAATTCTAAAGCAATGCCTTTATTCATTGCTAAATCTTGAGAAACACAATGGACAAGAGAATAACCTTCCGGTGCAGCAAATAAATTGCCTGTTTTCACTACAACATTATTGTTCACTATATTTTTATGTTCAGCACACTGTAGAAATTTATCTAGCACATCGCATTCGTTTTCCTGGTGATTAGGCTCAGCGTAAAATGCTCGACTAAGCGCGTCTACATTACCATGTTGTCGGCCTTGCCTATGAATAATCTCGAAATCATAACTGGAAAGAAGCAAACTCCACCTAGCCAATTTAGATGTTGGATCTCTGAGATTCATAAGCCACTTCAGGGGTCTGTGATCTGTAACTATTGTAAATCTTCGTCCATACAGATAGCAACGAAAGTGTTTTATGCCTTCCACAACAGCAAGTATTTCTAATTKTGTCGCAGAGTAGTTACTTTGCGCCTTAGTTAGCTTTTTMCTACTATAAMCAATKGGTCTTTCAAAACCATCATGTAGTTGACTCAAGATTGCGCCAATACCAACTTTGCTAGCATCAGTGGCTAGTATAAATGGTTGGCTAAAATCAGGATGTGCTAACACTGTGTTAGAAATTAAAGAATTTTTAAGAATTTCGATAGCTTGAAGAGCATTTTGATCAATATTAAAAGGTACTTTCTTTTTCGTTAGATTCGTGAGAGGGGCGGCTATTAAAGAAAAATTTGGGATGAACCGCCTGTACCATCCTACTAATCCCAAAAATCCTCTTAAGTCTCGAACGTTTCTGGGAACTGGAAAGTTTTTTACTGCCAGAAATTTATCTAGGTCTGGTTTTATTCCTTCTTTACTAATTATATGTCCAAGGTACTTAATTTCTTCTAACATAAAGCAACACTTACTGGGTTTCAATTTTACACTGGCTTCTCTTAAACGATCAAATACTACCGACAGCTTTTCGATATGGTCTTCTACTCCAAAAGAATTAAAGACAATTATGTCATCTAAGTATGCCAAGCAAATCTGTCCAGTTAAACCAGAAAGGGTTACATTCATAAATCTCTGAAATGTAGAGGGCGCGTTAAGAAGGCCGAAGGGCATTTTGTTAAAAATCCAATGCCCGTCGGGGGTTGAAAACGCGGTTTTTT
Organism: Rhyzopertha dominica; assembly: GCA_025024175.1. Taxonomy (NCBI): domain Eukaryota; kingdom Metazoa; phylum Arthropoda; class Insecta; order Coleoptera; family Bostrichidae; genus Rhyzopertha; species Rhyzopertha dominica. Next base: position 32,334,088 of record QCXZ01000041.1, read on the forward strand.
CTTTATCTTGCTCATCCATATCAATTTGGTGATATGCAGATCTTACATCAAATGAACTAAATAAATTAGCTTTACCCAGCGAATCTAGCGTGTCTTGTAAAATTGGTAGAGGGTAGTAATCTCGTTTTGTCACAGCATTCAAGCCTCGATAGTCGATACACATCCGTACTTTTTGCTCGCCGTTCGGTAGGTCTTTAACGATTAAGACAACGGGCGCCGACCATGGGGAATCAGAAGGGCTGATAACTTTAGCTTCTAACAACCGATTTATTTCATTGCGCAAAATTTCTCGTTGTTGGTATAGTACCCTATACGGTGGTTTCGCAATAGGAGCTACGTTTTCGGTCACTATTTTATGTTTAACTTTTGATGTGCTAGTTAATTCTTCAGTTTCGCTACTAAATATGTCCGCGTACTTTAAAATGCATTGTCTAACTAGATTAGCAGCATGTTCATCCAAATGTGATAAATTGAATTCATTCAGTATTTCCGGATACTCTTTGGTATAACGATTGATGAAATGAACTCGAGTGTGAATTGGATTGTTATTAACTATAACATTTGTCGTAGCTACACCTAACTTAGTTCCTTTCTTAAGTACAACTTCCCTATCTACAACATTGATAATGCGAATGGAACATTTTGGGCTGTTTTCTGCTACGCATCGTGCTATAACGATACCGTTTACACCTACATCAATAGGTTCTATTACAACCGTGCTTCCCGATAATTTATCTCGTATCAAACCCAGACACATAAGTTCACATCTACTCGGAATAATCAGGTCATCTTCTAGAATTACATCAGCTGTTTCCTTTACTGAACTGCTATGTCGCATACTTTTGTCCACTACGGTTTCATTCATAAACTTTTCACACCTACACTTATAACGTTACGATTTACGCAAGTACTACTATTACTCTTCGGTATCACGTTTCTTAACTCAGCTGGTTGCTTTACTTCGACATCTTTTAGCTCTGATTCTCTTTGTTTAAAACTTCTGTAATATTGGTAGTCGTCATCATCATCTTCACTAATACAACCATAATCGTTTATTATAACATTAACATTATCCACCGTTTCATTACTACAATAATCGATTGAATCATCAACATTATCAAAAGTATTTTGCGTATCAGCGACCTTCCCAGCATCGCGGATACTCTCGGTTTTCAAATTTCCAGGGTTTTTAGGAGCACTATTAGCCTTCACAGCACTACTAGTGTCATCAAACCCACTAAGCGCCACACAACTGTCAACAACCTTCTCAGCATTGTCAGCAGTTGCGTTGCTTATCTTAGCTTCTACACTCGATACCTGATTCTCGCTTTGACCGTCATTATTAATTTCACATTTTCCCCTTAGTAAATTATCACCGTTATAATTATCCTTATCATCGCAATCTAATTGTATACGAAGATTTTGTTCCCAAATTCTCAAAGTATCGTTAGCAAAATAAATTTCCGCCTCGTTATATTTTAAAAAATCGCGTCCTATAATACCATCTGTTTGCAGAAACGCATCATTGCAAACAATCATTGGAAATTTACAACGTGCGTAATTTTGACAATATCCGACATTAATGTTAGAAATACCTATGGCTTTAGCAGTATGTCCCGTGATTCCAGCTAAAATATATTCAGTGCTGATATCTATCGCTTGATCACTGACAAATTTATGGTTAATTATAGATACTTCTGAGCCAGTGTCTATAAGAAATTTACAAAGAACACCATTAGCAAACAAATAAACGTTACTGGGTGTCGTATTCATATTTTCTACGGTTACTTCCGGTACACAAACTAAACAAGTATTTGGTTTCGACGTCATTAATTCAGAATTTAAATCATTAGAATTTTGACAAAAGGCTTCTTCATAAGTACGGTGATTTTCTAGTTCCCTCCGGTACGGGGTGCGAACGAAGGGGCGTCGGAGTTTAAAGTCTGTACTGGAGCTTGATGCTTTTCGCGGGGATAAGAATTTTGCTGCGAGTTCGGAAAAGCAGGACGGTAAGAATTTTGCCTGTTATAATTCTGACGGCTGTTTGTACTGTTGTGATTATCATTAAACCTACCGCGATAAAAAATATTAGGCCTATTATTGGAAAAATTTTGGGCATAATTACTTCTGGGCTGTTGATTATCATTAAATTCAAAATCACGTCGAGGACCGTTCCTTATGTTACCACTGCTGAAGTTTGCGAATCTACTGTGATTATTGTTTTGAGAATGATTATTGAAATATCTTCCTGGATTATTCGGTACCATTCGTTGTCGACAATCACTAGCATAATGACCCGGTCTGCCACACGTATAACATTTGATAGCTAATATTGAACCTGAAGCTTGCCTGTTGTTAAGCATTAACGTATTTAATTCCTCCTGACGTGCAAATTCCTCCGCCTTATCAATTGTTAAATTTTCTGTGCGCATCAGAAGTGGACCTAAATTTTTAAGATATTCGCGCTTAATACCGGCTTTGAACTGATGCAAAACCAGTTCGTTGCATTTTTTCGTAAGACCCGATATTTCGTGTGCACTTGCGTGTAACAAATCTTCCTTCAGAATTTCTGCACCTAAAACTTTCAGCCTTGAAACAAAATTTGCGACGGTTTCGTCATGTTTTTGGAAGCAACGCGATAGTTTTATGAGGTTTTCTCCCGGAATTCTAATTGGTGAAAATCTTGCTATAAACTTTTCTTTAAAATCAGAGTAAGCAATAGTCGGTGATTCTAATTCTGGATCGGTTTTTAAGTATCTATACGCCTCGCCGGTTAAACGATATCTAATAATATCTAAAGTGGTTTTCTGATCCCATTGGTCGAGCCGAGACCGCAATTCAATTTTTTCGAAATATTCTTCAACCCGTTCTCGCCCGGAAAACGACTCTACCGTGTTCGCTACCATGCCCAAGGAAAGTACTTGTGGGGGCGCGATCGGGAGTTCTGGCGCTTCGAAGGCTTGTGCTGGCTCATCTTGATCTACCATTTTAATTTAAAATTTGTGCAACAACAAATATGTAAGACAAAACAATTATATACGAATTGAACAAGGTGAATATTTACCGTTCTTAATTCTGTGGTCCAACGATGTCTGAAACAAAAAGCTCGTGTGTTAAAGAACGTCCAAAAATAATTTAAAAAAATGATTCAGCAAAATCGTTATTTCAAATGGTTAGCTGTATAAAGTACTTCACACAATGTTGTTTACTTACCTTTGTTGTATTTCACCCCTCCTGTATTACTAATGGTATATATTAATAACTTACCGTTGATGTTAATAACACCTCACTACATATATAACACAGATATATATAGCAAACCAAAAGTATTGCAAGCAAGATAGAAGAGAGCGTTCTTGACTGATCTTTGTAATTATTTTGTCTTAAAATTCCATTTCCAAGATCCCATTTAGCTGCCACCAATGTTGTAGCCCCACCGTTGATTTTATTATTTATTAAAATTATTCTTAATACCTTGACGGTAACGATCGCTGCCACCACTTACCGATTGGTAAGAAAATCTTCGGAGATACTATGGATTCTTCTTGGCAAATGGGTAGATCGAAATTTCGAAAATGAAACACCGACTTACGTGAATTTGCCGGTTTATTGTAAATTTAAAAGTTGCACCGATTACGATATCATGAATAAACAAACTTAAAATGTTAAACACAGACAACTCACATTACGCTTTCTTTACAAAGGTCAGCCAAAGAAACTTTAAAGCAAACAGATAAATCTAATGTACGATACCCCTGGAGTATTTCCTAGCACTTGGTCCCTCGGTCCTTGGTCCTAGCGACTTCCCAATTGGTCCAACGCAACGGTAGATAACTGAATTTAAAATTACACTTTACCAATACTTTACAAAAACAAAAAAAAAAACTATAAACCCGACACGACGTTAAAATTTCTAGTTTGTAATCAAAATATCAAAACGGAACTGATAACAAGATTTCAATTTACTTAAAAGGAAACCTCGGAGTCTGATACAAATTTTGTGGGGGTTTTTGCGAGTTCAGCTGCCCTAAGGAGGGGCTTTTCGCAAATGCATCATTTAATGTGGGAAATCGCTTTAGACCATGTTTCCGTCGATCAGACAAAACGCGTCAAATCCTGTAAACTTGCGTCAGTGTTATAGGACGCTATCTTGTTCTGATCGTGAGAGACCCAAGTAAACTTGAAAAAGTCGCGTACGCGTATCTTGTTCGAGATGCTTTCATTTGACACCCCGGTGAGGTCGCAGAGTTCAACAAAATAAAGAGACGGTGCTGAAAACTTGTTTCGAATGCTAAAAAGGCTGTTGCATTTCATTAATGATAGTCATTTAGGTAATGCCGTGGAATTTGTAATTTTTTTTATAGTATAACACTATTAGCCGAACAAATATTGATGCCTCGTAATAGTGCAAGAACATTGCCAATAAGTTTATCAGTTTTGTTGCGAATGCAGAAAAGTTCCTCCTAGGTCGTTTCAAGTCCACGATGATACATGATATAATAATAAAATTTTTAAAACGTTTTACGCTGTGAGTTACTGTTCAAAATTAGATTTAAACTCCACGAGTTTCTTCTATACTAATAACTGTAAGTTCCCATCATCCATTTTCTATATTTATGTTTTAAGTTTAACAATACGATTTAGAAATACTCAAACACTGATATTGAGACATTCTTTCACTTCCCATTATTCAAACGCCTAACCCTACGCTAATTACAGCAATAACTTTAATTTGGAAATTTTCGAGCTCAAGACTCGCCTCCATCTCGATGCGGCGGCCCCTTCCGCCAAATGGCAACGGGTAGAATGTAACGTGTTATTCAGACGAGAAATGTTTAATTAACTTCCGGAAATCTGACGTCCGTGTTTTCTTGTTTAGAACAATGAGCACCCGGGAGAGTAACGTCCCGTTTTCCGTTATTTTGCGTTGCCGGTTTCCGGTTTAAATTGTTTTGCAGCCCCTGATTAAACGGCATGATTTACTGGTCGCACTTTGCTGCTGATTGCGCAATTGAACTTAATTCCACCCTGACGTTGTTGAGCCCCGATAATGGAAAGTTTATATTCCGCTGGGATGGGGGTGGTTCATTATTACTTGCCGAATTTTTAAATTAATACCGCATTTTAATGGGCGCAGCTGCCTAGGCTTTTAAGAAAAAATTACACTCCTCCCAACCGAATTCAGCCAAGGGTCACTGAGTTTATCGTAACGCTCGTTGAGCTGGGACCCCATATCGATTACCTTTACATTAAAAAGGGAAAGTCAGATGTTTAATGTTTAAACGTCTATTCTAAATTCCCAACAGAAAGTTGATATACCAAATTTAGGTAAATTTTTAAATAATGGATAATTTCATCCTCCCCATTTATAGCAGTAATGTTCGCGGAATATTTTAACAACAATAAATATCCGTTGATCGCCAATGTCCTAATTGCAGTAAATTGTTTCATAACTATGTTAGCTATATTTGAGTAAAATTTGGTGTACATGGAGAGTTTTGAATTAATTTAAGTATCAATTCAACATCAAGAGAAGATGATCTAATTACCATTACAGACAAATAAGAAAATAATTTTATATGAAGTATTGGCTGCTTCAACGGAAAAAATGTGCATAATATGATTAAAACACTAAATTTAGCAACTCGCTTGCTTAGAGTGGAACCTACGACAAAAGATTGCTCATATCACAATTGTTAACATCTTTCCTTATATCAGTGGTTCAAGTTCACACACGAAACCTATATATCTTTTATATATCTTCTACTATATTATTGAAAAAGATTGTGAGGTTACGAACATTAGATTACTTATAACAATGATGTTCCATGTAGTAGTAGACTGGCAGAGTATCAATTCACGACCTCTTCCAACATTATATGATGAAGCTAAAGTTCGTATATTTGTACACTGGGGAGTTTTGCTCTGTACCAAATTCCAATCCAAAGATGAACGGTTTTGGTTGATATGGAAAGGTTCAACTCTAATTTTTAACATTTTAACCCATTTCTCATTAAATAGACAGTAGCTACTCTGACGAACATGTCTGCAAACTCTAGTGAACCTATAAAAATACACGAAAAGAATTATTTATCTTACGATAAATAATGGCAGAAATCTTTATGCTTACAGCAAGTTATCAGTTATCAGTTCAAATAATCCATAGATGACAAGTATACATCACTTTTCTAAGAGGCGGCAAATTGATTTAATCGATAATTTCTATAAGCGCCCTGGATACACGAACCATTTGTAGAAGCCCTGTATTTTATGCTCTTTAACATGAAACAATGTCCCCATAAACCTGGAGATTTAACTGTTCGTTCTTTTAGACACCACGATAACTTTCTCCCTATATGTTGGTTTTTGTGCACACCATTCCTTAAAAATCTTGTATTTTCACATCGCTTCCTTGATTTGTTGGAAATTTGTGCGAATGGCCCCAAAATTTATACTTCTTTTAAGTCAGCATCTGATGGAGAATCGCGTTGCTCTTTGGTGTTCTTGCAAATGCAACAACGCGCCATAAAATTTTAAAACTACCAATAATTGTACTGCTAATAGAATTATCAATTTAGACAGTTTGGTTTCACTAAAATCTGCTTTGCAAAATGCAAAAAACAGTGTAATAAGGCGCAACTTTATCACACGCATGCGAGGTTTACAAGACAATCATAAGGAGAGTTTTGTAACAGATGAATGGGACAAATGGCCTTGTCAACAGTTCTTTTCAAAGATGTTGATAAGTATTACCTGCCATGTTTAAATTTACAACAACACATATCTGACGAAACACAAGCGCAAGCTTTATTTCATTCGTTTTATTTACGAGCTATTGTAGTTTTGAATACAATTTTACAACTGTTTTATAGTTCAGAAGCAATAGCAATCAATAATATGTTTTTCCTACCAAACAACGCAACTCATGCATTACATAGATATCTAAAACAGTGGTAACAGCTATCCCCTAATTGAGAAAGGAACTGAGACATAAAAAGACAGTGAAAACGAAAAGCCAACTGACAACGATCGATTTAACACTTTTCAGGTTACGTTGTAGACAAAGTTAGTGATCAATCAAATATTTTTTTGACATTTTTAACAAAGAAAGCAACAGCATCCAAGATTAAGAAACGAGAGCATTCACTTTCCACTTGGCGTTCGTGCAAAAGCATTAATAGTTGTGATTTTTGCGTAAATTTACTAGAGTCTAGTAACTAGACGATTAGATAATATAAAGTGTCGATTGCACCGGAAATGAAATCATGATTAATGTACGAGTTAGCAATATCTGATGACAATGACTATGAATGTCCAAAGTGTAAGTTTATCTTTTTTGTTAGTACTATTGGATTAGGAATGAACCACAATTAAAGAAGCCTAAAGGTTACTATCAATTGAAGCGGTAGGCCTACTAAAAGTAAGAATACTAAGTACATAATCATTGATTGTTTAATCTACAAAAATCTGCTTGAAACCCGATATATTTTGCTCGGCAAAACATTTTACATTATTAGTATATAATAAAAGCGGAGCTTATCAAACAAAAAAGTGTAGCATTTCTTATCTAAGCTCCCAAGTTCGAAGACGACTTTGTAAAGGACTATTATTAGAAGGACTAAACAAAAAATAAAAAGTTTCCTAGTAACTGAAAAACCATTATTTATATTTTTATCGCATGCTGCAAATTTAAGCATGAAAAACAATAACAGCTTTTGTAAGAGATACACGCTTTAGAAGCAAACAAAACAACAGCTACAAAGTCAAATTTTAGTATGAACCATTCCTATCACAATATTTTAAGTTTCTTTAACAAAATTTACCGTACCACTGCCGCCACTCCTGCAGGAACGAACGATGAATGGACGATAAGTACGAAGGCATAAATTTATAAAGAACTCTAAAACAAGAAAACAAAACTTTTATGATGTAAACCGCCTTTTACCCGTGTAACTTTGTACGAAATGAGTTATAACCGTTGATTAAGGTGAGCCCTAGAATTACACATAATTTCCCGCCCGCGAAAAAGTAGACGAACATCTTTTTTATAAACTCATTTAAAGATATTTATGGCTGCAACAAACTTATTCCATTTTAAGACGTAAACTTAATAACCGCAATTAAAAGTTTCGGCCAGCGAAAGGCACTGGAAATTATTTCTTCCAGACGTTGAAAGGTATTAAATAAGCAGCGGAGTGGAGCTAAACAGTTTCTCGCGTTATGGAGCACAAAAATCAGTTAAGTCCCAGATCGGAGTGGCCAGGAGGAAAGCAATTACAGCTCCCCTTTTCGATATGGCTTCTTTTTACTCACTACTTTCGCTATCGCATCAATCTTTGTCTCGCAAAGAGACCAGTTTTACCTAGAAACTTGTAATCTAGCAGGTTTTAAAACTTGTAAAAATAACACTGCATGATTAACTCTAGGGAAAATTTAACTCTACGTGCTAGCAAAAATGAATTATTAATTTTTTATTTAATTTTCTTCACAATAAAGGCTATAAGCAGTACAATAAGAGGATAAAAAGTACCCCCGGTGGAATTTGGCTCAAATTAATCTATCATTAATCTTTCACATTTTTATTTCTCATATATAAAAATTTAAAAAAAATGTGCTAAATTAGTTTGATAAGGTTTATTCTTAATATTGATGCGGATCCATATTTGAAAGACGTTTTAAATGATTTACCTATAGCACCTGCATTTCCATTTAAAAATTTTATTGGTGACTTCATTACGCTCACACAGATGATGTAAAAAATAAAAAGGTATCCTGACGAAGAGCCTGTTTAAACACGATTAGGGATTTTTTTCCTAATATATTCCTTTCATTTGTGCCTTGCATGCGTATGTATATGTATGTATTTTTACAATCTGCATATTTTATGCATTATTATAATTTAAATCCATATTTCTACATAAGTAACTACTACTAATTATTATATGAATAGTACATACCTGAGTGATTATATAAACAGAGAAAAGAAAGTGGTCACTAAAAAGCAGTACATATTTAAAAACCACACCTGATTTGGTGTTAGGGCTAGTAACGGTAGAGGGTTACTAATTTTCTTAAAATAAACCTTATAAACTCGTATATAACACTTGTTTAATCTTTTTTTAGTTTTTATTTCTGATAATTTCCGAAAAAGATGTTAAAAATTAAGGGTCGAATGACCAAAACTGGAAAACGGTGTGGAATTGGGGTCTGAAATTAGGCGTGCGACATGTAGTCCTAATTATGAATAGTATATATTAATTATCGTACTATAGCTTCCACAGGCTACTATTACTATTGTGATAATAAATATTCTTGGATACACATTTAAGTAGACACATTATGCACTTATGAGTGTCATATTCAATTCTATCACAGCGTTTATAGTACTAATTTTTGTTGGAATATTTATTGAGTTGCAAATATCTAAAGAGTAGATAGGTAACGGATCTAGGACTTTTCGCCTCCGCCGGTTCGCGATCGCCGATTCGCAGCAGCCGGCCGTTTCGAAGCCAGGCTTTTTCGCAGCCGGACCATTTCGAAGTCGGCCGATTGGCAGTCGACTGTTTCGACGCCAAACTGATAATATTCATCACAAAAATTTTGAAATTTGTTTTTTGAGAAAGTAAGCTGTAAAGGGACTAATTTGAGTATTATAAAAGATTTTTTCTAAAAGAATTTTTTGCACCTACCTTAATATCGGGAGTACCTAATTGTTGAATGCAAGAATTGAATGAAGATTTGCAATCACAGGAAGATTATTGGGTGCAAATGTTATTTAATCTGATTCTGTATTATAAATGTTTGTATAAATTTTTTACTCGCTCTAGTGCGCTTTTCAAATGCTGTTTAAATGATTTTAATAAATTAATCTATTAACCTAAATTGTTCTAGTTTAACAGGTAAAATAATAAATGGTAACAAAAACGTCTGTGGCACAAAAAATATGGATGAGAATTAAACGAAAAGCAGCTCTCTTCCTGATTTGTTATTTCGGAATGTTAGTCGGATTTGTTAGGAGGTGCTGAAAGTACTATCCTGCAGTGATACAATATTAGGCCGTTGTATTATGTTTTTCCCCAAACATTAATCTATGTCAAGGCGTGTGCCCATTAATGAAGAAAAAGACATTAGCTACTCTAAAAAGTTTTTTATATTGATTACAGATTACTTCATTACTAAAACAGTGTAATTTCTATGTAAAAAAACAGGAATTTAAAGTGCCTTATCTCCAATAAATGGTACTTAAGTATGTGACTAAGCAATCTGCACTACCAGTTACCAATATTAACAATTGTGATGCATAAAATAGATACTTTTTGCATAAGAATTAGAGATTAACACATAAGGATACAGTTCCGTCAAAGAAATGAGTGAAACTCAAAATTTTACTTTTTACTTCAATGCGAAATTCATTGGGCGAAAGGAAAGTATAATCATCACTGTAAAAAATAAGCCATTTCTTGTCGTGGGGTCTAATAAATATTTTATAATTAAAAGATTAAACGAACTTACCTGTGAAGTTCAATCTTAATTATATGCCGCCCCGCCTGAAATGATCACTAAAACTGTAGTAACCCTCTCTCTCACGCCAATACCGCTTTTTTAAACTAAGATTCAAATTTTGCCGGGCAAGTCCGTCTCACTTGTTCCAAACCTCACGCGCAATCCAGCAGAGCTTAGTCATTATTTTTTAAAGATGCTCGAGTTGCAGCCTGAAATGATCCGGGTGGGATTTAAGGGAGGGAGTGATCATTTCAGTGAACTTCACAGGTAAGTTCGTTTAATCTTTTAATTATAAGCCGCACCGCCTTCATGATCACTAAAACTGTAGATGTTTAAAGATGCTGCAATGAGATTCCTGGTTATTAATCATTTTATCATAAATTTGCTCCAATCTTTATTGTAAAGATAGGATGTACAAAAAATATACACAATAAGTAATGCTTTTTGTGGATTAATACGAACAAAGACTATTCTAAACTTCCATAATAATCTATTACGTAAGAAATATAAAACTATACATGTATCAAAAGTAGGTAACTTTATTTTATCGAAGTAACAACTACAAACTAAGAATTGCATTAGCAAACACTGCCCTTTGGTCAAGAGGCCTGTTGTAAAATTTTGCAAAAGTTTCAGATTCCCTTGACCAACCTGCTGAGCTACGTATAACGTCTAATTGTATGCCCTTACGACCAGCCAATGATACTGCTGCGTGTCTGGTGCTATGAGCTGAGAAAATTTTTGTGTCTATTCCACTTCTATCTAGGACAGATTTTATCCATCTACTTAAAGTTTGTACTGATGCCTCCTTGTGGGGAGTTCTGAAAGTCACAAAGAGTCTAGGTCCTTTTCTTAGTGACTTTGTTCTAGACAAATAGCAGAGTAAAGAAAAAGCTGGACAGATAGATGGTTTCTCCTTAAAGAAGGGCAATTTTAAAACTGGTTGCAAGCTGCCCTTCCTTGTAGTTTTGATCCGAGAAGGTATTTTAATTTCCAACCCATCACTATTTTGTTCTATGTTTTTAACTTCTATAAGGGAGAAGGTCTGCATCCTATGAGCTGTTACTAAAGCTAATAGAGTGATGGATTTTAATGTCAGCTGTTGCAGAGGTAACGTTTCATTAGGAAAATGATTCGACAGGTAAGTAAGTACAGTGGTAGGATCCCAAGTAGTGTCGTATCTCGGGGCTGCTGGTCTTAGATTGAAGATTCCTTTGCAAAATCTTTTAATTGTCTGATTATTTCCTATATCCGAAGGCATTATAAAAGCTAATGCAGATCTAGCAGTGTTAATTGTACTGAACGAGGCCTTATCGTTGAATAGTGTAAAAAAATTTAAAATGACGGGCACAGGTTGATCGAACGGGTTATATTCTTTCTGCTAGCAAAAGAACCACCATTTTTTCCATGTAGAAGTATACTGCTTAAGGGTAGATTCTGTGACTGATGAAACAAAAATTTCCAAAGCTTCTAATGGGGTTCCCTTGTTGATGAAGGCTTGCCGGACAAATAGCCTGCCACCAGGGAAATCTTCTGCCATAGCGGATGAATTCTGTCAGAACAAGTTAAAAGGTTTATACTAGGACAAAAAATGACTGGTGGTTGAGTTAACATGGACATGAAAACAGGATACCATGGTTGGGAATCCCACATTAGTACAACTAAGATGCCTTCAGCTTCATCCAAAATTATTTTTTGTAGTACCCTTGATATTATGATAAAAGGGGGGAAGGCATAAAACCGAATGTTTTTCCAGTTAATTGTAAAAGCGTCGATTGCGACGGCTTCTGGATCCCTTTTCCAAGAGAAAAAGAGATTACATTTTTTATTAATCCTTGAGGCAAAGAGGTCAAGTTCTGGGGGGCCAAAAACTTTAACTATTTTTTGGAAAGCTTCTGAAGAAAGTGACCATTCTGTTTCTGAAGCCGACTTCCTAGATTCTTCGTCAGCTTCTTTATTTTCCGCCGACTTAATATATGAGGCATAAATCAGTATATTGCGAGATTCGCAGAACTGCCAGATTTGCCGACAGATATTATTTAACATTGGAAACTTGACTCCCCCTTTTTTATTGATATAAGAGATGGCACATGTGTTATCAACTCGTAAGAGAATATCGCAGTCTGACTCTTCCTTAGCAAAACATTTTAGACCAAACAGAACAGCAATTAATTCCAAACTATTTATATGAAGTTGGGATTCTAAGACACTCCAAGGGCCATTAGCTCTCTGTTTGTTACAGAAAGCTCCCCAACCAGAAGGAGATGCGTCTGTAAAGATAGTTTTCTGAAATTGAAAACTCCTAATTGGTCTAAAAGTGTTTGTTATGTTGTTTTTCCACCAATGAAGATCTTCGCTCACCTCTTTTGAAATTGTCATAGAAGAATTAAAATTTCCATTGGATCTCTTAAGTGCCAAAAATTTGGCATGTTCCAGTCTTACACCCTGCCATACTTGGTGGCAGGGCATATAGAGCATAAAATGCCAATTAGACGAGCAAAGTCTCTGATCTTACAGCGAGATTTCAAAGGGAACGATAGCAATAATACTTTGGTTCGCATCTGTTTATCTGGTGGCAAGGATAACGTCATTGACTTTGAGTTGAAAATAAATCCTAGGAACCTACAAATCTGACTAGGAACTAGAACACTCTTTCTTTCATTCACTAAAAATCCCAACTGTTTAAGTATGCTTAGTGTTTTCTGAACATTTGTTAAGCAATCTTCATAAGACTTTCCCATTAACCAAAAATCATCAAGATAAACACTGAAATGAAACCTCTTGCTCGAAGAAAGGCAATGACTGGTTTCATTACCTTTGTAAACACAAAAGGGGCTGTACACAACCCAAAGGGAAGGCAATTAAATTCATACAAAATTCTCTTAAATTCAAAACGAAAATACTTCCTAAAAGAGGTAGCMATTGGGATCATAAAATATGCATCTTGAAGGTCAATTGTTGCCATATAACAATTTGGTTGTATCATGTTCATAACTGCTGAATTATCCTCTAACTTAAAGTGTTCTGGACGGGGGAACTTATTTAATTCTTTTAGATTTAGGATAAATCTTTTAGATCCATCTGGTTTGGGAACTGCAAAGATAGGAGATAGAAACTGGTCCTCAGAAGAGGAACAAGGCGAAATTGCACCAAATTGTTTCAGATTACAGATAATTTCTGCAAGAAAATCAAGCTCATTCTGCGACCGAGACGCAAATAAAGGAGGATTAATTTGAAACACCTCACGAACAAAAGGTAGTTCATAACCCTGAACCCACGAAATTATTACTGCGTTGCTAGTAATCATCCTCCAATTTTTGATAAAGAATTGAAGTCTACCTGCCTTTCTTAATAAGGGTGTCTCCGATGATTGGGCTTCTGTTTGTACTCGTATGTGGTGGACGGATGTAGTTGGTTGCTCAACTTGAGTTGACGTTGATGGCCGCTCACTTTTAGCCTCTGCGAAGACTTCGTATGTTTGGGTCCACCTTGACGAGCTGGCCTGGTGGTTTGGCGAGATGGACTGCTGAAGTTTAACTGTCCTTTATTGTGAAGGGCCTTTTTTGCACAGCAGATGATTTTGGTGCTAATTGCACTTTAAGATCATCAGATGTCTTTTCCAAAGCTTTTGCAGCTCTTATGCGATCAGGTAGGTTATTGCCAAAGGGCCAGCCATCAACTGAAACTTCTGTCAGAGTATCGGTCAGTTTTTTGTTGAGATTCCCTTTCAGAACAGCTCTACGGGACTGTGATTGTATGAAATGAATGTATGCGAAAATTCGAGCTGCATCACTCACTCTTTCAACAACCGTTTTTGAGGAGTCTTCGGCTTTATCCCCTGATAGAAGAATCTGTAATACATCGCCTAAAGCCGACATACCAGCCCCAATTTCAGTCTGTACCGAGGCTATTCGTAAATCTCGAGCAATAGACGCCTCTGACAGAGACTTTTTAACTTCTAAATTCAATTTTGGTGCCTCCATTAACATACAGTTGGAAAAAACCGGATACTTTGCTATAAGTTGGAGGCGATCATCAGAGGGTAATCCTGATTGTAGAATATTACTCCAAACTTCAGCAATCTGATTATGAATAAGACCACCTGTAGACTTGTTGGCCTTTATTTTATCGTATCCTAAGATTTTTAGCGTATCTTCATCCAAAGATGGGACATAATCCACTTCTTCAATTACCTACACCTCTGAGTCATGGAAAACACCTGTAAGGAAAAACATCCTTAGCATGACTGAGGCATGGTCGCAGGGCACGTCGACAAGAACTGACAGCTCTTGTATTATAAACAGATTGCTTATAATATGTGAAAAACGGGGAAAATAGTACATTCGTCCAAGGCCACGCTTGGCTGATGCGAAACATTAACGTCCATGTCGGCGTTGTTCTGCTTTAATCGTAACCTTTTGTTTAGGATTTTTCTCAATCTTTTCACTTGTCGTTTAACCTCCTCCTCCGACGATGAGGAGTCAGAGGATGATGAAGACGATCGGCGTCTCCTCTTGTGTTTACCCATAATGATAAAATCACCAAATTCCAAATCGAAAAGAAATAACCTCTACGTATTATTACGTGCTATACTGGCGCGCGCTCGAAGAGTAATGACTAAGCTCTGCTGTTTGGAACAAGTGAGACGGACTAGCCCGGCAAAATTTGAATCTTAGTTTAAAAAAGCGGTATTGGCGTGAGAGAGAGGGTTACTACAGTTTTAGTGATCATGAAGGCGGGGCGGCTTATAATTAATTTTTATTTGCCAAAGGTTATAGTGGGATTAGAATTATAATTATCCCCAATTTTTTCCATTACWGTTGCTTTAAAATTTCTGCCGTAATTATTGTTTGGTTATCAGTCTGGCGACGAAACGGTCGGCTGCCAAACGGCCTGCTTCGAAAAGGTCCAGCTGCGAAGTGGCCTGGCTTCGAAACGGCCGGCTGCTAATTGGCGGCTGCGAACCGGCGACCTCGAGCCGGCGGCGACGAAAGGTCCCATTCCCATAGGTAACATATGTAGTACTGCATACGTTTGGTACTGTAGACCAAAAAGCCTTATATGGTTCTTTCATATTATAGTAGTCCGGTCAAATAGTAACTTTACGGGTTTTCAAAACTCCCTATTTGGCTTTTTTTATATAAGAGTGCAACTGTTTTTAACCAAATCTGGATAAAGATTCTGTAAAACTCTTTTTTTTGTAAATACTGAAACACAACCTGTTTTAATGACATTTTCATATAAAATAAATATTTGATTTAAAAAATCTACATTAGTGGCTTTTTACTTGTACAGCAGCACATACGCAATACGACAGGCATTGAACGCACAGTATCATTATTTAGATCCCGCCCAGAGCTGTATGGCACTGGCAGGTAGCGAAAAAGTGCTAAAATTAATACTAAGTATTAAGAAGCACAAATTTTTATTATCTTATTAACACTTTATTCGTGACCTATAAATTAAGTTACATGATGCTAATGGCAAATTTGAAAATTATCTTCTAAAGTAAGAGGTTCTACTTCACCCAAATATCATGCTCCTTGATATTTTTCTTCAGTTTCTTAACGTCACCGCAGCCTATCTTCCGGTCCTCAACTGTAATTTGACTAAACTCATTTTTGGCTTATTGACGTTTAGAATAGGTAATGTATTGTTTCTTGTGGTGTTTTATGTTTCGTATAATTGGGGTTTAAACTATTTGAGTGGAAATATACATTTCTGTATATATTTCTGTATTCTGTATTTCTGTATATATATTTTTGATTGGGAAAGTATCGACTTTTTCTAGCGAATGCCAAGTAATCTGATCTCATGTTTCTTAACTCAGTTGCATCTGTTTTTTTTTGTTTAAGTATACCTATAAAAGTGTACTTTACGTTTTAGAAATAGATGTAAACAGGATATGCTATTTTCTCGCTTGATTCTGCAAAAATAATCGGTTTTTTTTTGTAACATTTTGCTGATATTACTGCAAAACGTTTTTGTTTTGATTTCAGCAAAACAACAGATGATTTTCAAATAATGTCTAGATTCTTATATCAATTAGAACAATTAACAAGTTCACGTTTCACTTTATAAGCTTCCCAAACGTTCCTGAATAAATAGAAAAATTTCTGTTAGTAGTACTTTATCGTTATTACTAGTCACAATATATTAGATAAAATCAAACCTTTATGTTTATGTATTAGCACCTGAAAGAATCAAATCTTTAAGAAGGCAGCATGCGCCGTTAAATTTGACACAGACTTAAAAAAATTCGTCTTGATTTGCTGAATAAGTTAACAAATCACAGGAAATATATTGAACACCGCATACTTTCCAACCTAAATGGTCCAAGCTGGTGTAACAGAATTCAGCGTGAAAGAATACTTCAGAACAAGTGCTAACAAATCGTTTCCTCTAGAGCGAAATGGGATTTATATTAATCTGTTTAATTTTGAAGCGAATCAATCAATTGCTGCCTTTAGGAAATTAGGGCTTTCACAGTGAACGAAGAGAAGGAGAGAACACAATAAAACGACACCGGCTACATTTTTCACTCTCTGGAAGCTCGACCCAAGTGTTGTTCGTTCCAGCCTGAAATATTACGGCAAAGAAAGATGTGTAACAAGAAAAATGATATCCCTAACCCAGATTTCCGCGAAAATATGCTAAAATTGGTTGAATGGCTAATACGGCCTGTACATAATATACGTGTCTGAGTGATGACTGCTTTATACGTTGCACGTCGTCGCCGGGTAATCCCTGGAGTAACAGGCGGTAACGTTTTCGGAGAGGTTGCGAGAGTACCTGTGGATATTTACGGTAGCTTCGAATTTTAGAATATGGGTTGCGGTGTTTGATACGAAGAAAGCCGCATCCTCCCAAAAGACAATGAAAACAGCTAACATTATCTGAATGATATCTGCATTCCATCATTTCACGTATACTGTAGCGGCCGTGACGATACACGGTAATAGTAATAAAAAGTATATATTTAAGGCACTCACCCTTTTCGGCGTCCCCAAAACTACCACTGGTGGCAACGGGATGGGAGTAGAGTGGAAAAAAAGGATTTGTTGCCCCCAAAATTGCACCATTAATTGAAAACGTGTTCGCGCGCGATCGAGATTCATTAATAATATCTGTTTTTTACAATTTTTTGTATTTTAATCGCGGACTGGTTTGTGTCGCCATCTATTCAATTTTAAACGAAAATAAAATGTTCTAATTAGGCTCAAACATACTCCCGGCCTTGAAAGGTTACTTTCAACAAGAAATATGTTTGTCAAAAAAAGAAAAGAAAAACTTTAAACACGTTAGCCTAACGCAATTACGCAACTCCTAAAAATAATCCTTAGTATGTATTAACGAAATTAAATATACAGATAAAGCTACAAAATTATTCGCTTTTCAAATACCCATTTTGGAATCAAATAAAAATAAAAAACTGACTGCAAAAGAGAAAATTATGCTGTCTATCCTTGATCTAAAAGTGGGCAAGGACGAACTACAGGTTGTTTGTATATACCGTCCTTCGACTACTTTAACAACTCTAACTACGCCCTCACTGCCCGGAAAGATTTCAGTTATAATGCCAATAGGCCAGTTTAGTGGGGGTGAATTATCTTGCCTAATTATAATAATCATGCCAGGCTGTATTGGAAGTGGCGGAATATTCCATTTCTGACGTACCTGAAGGGTATGTAAATATTCAGTACTCCAGCGTTTCGAATACAATTGCACAATCTGATCGCGAAGTTGTTTTCTAGTAAGAAGATACATTGGAACATCGTCCATATCTATAGCAGGTATTGGCTTCAGCGGCGTTAACGTTAAAATGTGAGCGGGGGTAAGCGCTAGTAGCTGGACTTATTTATCGAAGTACTCCTGCTTTGCAGTATTTTGACAGTTCCTACCTAGTTGTTTATAGAAATCAGACTATTCAAAGGATTTACCTTGAAATGGACGACGAGAAACTAATCTGTTTAGTGCAAAGATACGTAGAAATCTATGATTTGAGTAAMMTAAATTATCATAATCGGCAAWATAAGGATAACATTTGGGAAGAAATTGCTAAGGAAATTAATAGACCCGGTAAGTATTTATGCTATTTATAATTTTATTTATTTTCTTACACAATATAGGAAAGAAAGTAAACACATGAACATTAAAATACATTTGCTTAAATCTAAACTTAAATCATTTTCATTCAAAATAAAATCTACCACATCGGCAATAACCTATTTATAGTGTTTACATTTTAATGTAAATTCAAGTATTTCTTTTACCTCTTCTAACTGTATCTATTTGCCAAGGAACAGAACCGGCCCTAGAGCTAAAGTAACATTTAAATTTATTTCTAATTTTCAACGCAAGTGTAGTTGAAGACCCACCGATCCCTAATATATTTTTCAAACCTTCTGAAGGTTGATTATCTTCGTCAGCGCCGATCCAATGGCATGTACCATTTTGAAGAAAGTTATGTAAACAGCATGTAGCAAGTATAAATTTATCCATGTGCTCAGGAATAATTTGTAGATGCCTCTGATAAATACGAAATCGCTTTGTCAATATGCCAAAAGCATTTTCTGAAACTCTCCTAACTCTACTAAGTCTGTAATTATATACTTTAATTTCTTCGTTGTTCGATATTTCACTACCGTGATAAGGACGCATTAAATGCTTGTGTAAAGGAAAAGCCTCATCTCCAACGAAAACATGAGGTACAATTTAATTTGTACCGGGTAAACACTTATCATGAGGCAAATCCAGAATATTTTTAAAGAGTTTTTTTCCAATTATTGGGTTGGCAAATATTCCGCCATCGCTATTTCTGCCATAGGCGCCTACATCAATGGCGGTGAATCTATAATGAGCATCTACAATCGCAAGTAACACAATACTAAACGTTTTCTTGTAGTTGAAATAAAGCGAGCCGCTATTGGGTGGTTTGTCGATAGCACCAACGCAGTTTGGAAAATTCCATATTCTTTGGAAATCCCGTTCATTATTTATCCAAGTTTCTTTTGAAGGAGAAGGCATTACTAACGGTCTTAGTTTTTGCCACATAGCCTCACATATTGCGAACTGTTGTCTCTCCAAGTCGGTAGCTAAACGCATTGTTCGGAACGTGTCTCCCGTAGCAAGAAATCTAAAACAAAAATAGTACATTTAGATATTACTAATTTTAGCATACATATACAGATATATATCTTTTTCATAATAACTTAAAATGACTTATACGACGGTGTTAAATGAAACATTTTTTCAGTAATATAATAATTATAACACTTGGTAATGTTTCAGTTTTTATTGAGTTTACTTAACCTCTTACATGTTTCAGATTATTAGGCCTTTCTCAAAGAATTTACAAACGAAACTGTTGCTTAAAGTTAGATATGTATTCTACCCATCGACCTACGAGCGGGTGATACTTATGGCAAKGTTATAAACGTTATAAAGGCCTAATAAGCCGAAACATGGAAGGGTTAAATTCAATACAAACTGAAACATTACKAAGTATTATAATTATTATGTTATATCTTTTTTCAGTTTTGGAATGCAAAAAAAGATGGAGTACCTTAACAGACAGCTACCGAAAATCGATTAAGTCATAACAAAGTAGAAGTGGTGAGGCAGCGGAAAAGAAGAAAACTTGGCGATTTGACAAACAGATGTCATTTTTACGACCATTTCTAGAAGAGAGAAAACAAATCACCAACGTGGACCAATCTGATTCATCAGAAAATGAAGCGCCGAAGCGAGAAATAATTCGAGAAGATAATCATACTGAAGATGCTACCGCTGACAGTATTTTAAGCAGTTTATCCTCCACGCGCACCGGTGTTGCAAATAAATAATAAATCACAAATACTACCTAAAAAGCAGAAAAAACAGACAGTGACATCAGCAGAAGTACTTGCAAATTATTTAGAAGAAAAAAGCATCCGAAGGAAGCTTATTCATGGAACTTCTAATGCAGACCCCATACTTAAATTTTTTGATTGTATGGCCGCAACAGTAAAAACATTTTCTCCACAACTGCAAATTGAGGTGAAAGCAAAATATTTGCAATAATTAGCGATGCAGAAGTAAGAAATATGAATACTAGCCCACTAACTTTGCCAAACAGACTCAGTCACAATGCAACAACCACGGCCTTATAAACAGCTATCTAATTTACTATATCCACAGCCTGAAACATATCCTTTAGCTGCATCATATCCATCATATTTTCAACCACATTCACAAAGTTCTGCACTCCCACTCTCAGCATATCCGTCATATTCTCAACCTCAATCACGACACTCTTCTCTCCCATCATACGCGCCATATTCCCAACAAAGAGCAACAATGCCATCACCATCAAATAATTTTACACAAGATACTTGTAACAGTAACAACGATACCACTGACAATATTTCGAACTAAATATCCAAATTACTTTATAATAACTATGCTATTATTTTCTTTTATTTTCTGAGATAAGATTGTTACTTATTTTGAATTCTATATGTACCTAATGTTTTTCGTTAATAAACATGTAAACGGCATAGAATAGTGATCTCTTACTTACCTTAAAGTTACAGCAAGCCTCTCTTCTTTTGATACAGCTCTTCAGAATGAAGTGTTTTTAAATGTTAAAACAGGCTCTAAAATGTCGAGAAGTTCTGGAAATTTATTCGGTGTCGTTCGGAAATACTGAAAAAATCTCTTTTCGTACAATTTGAGGTCATTAAATAAATGATGGAACTCTCCAAATGTTGTCCTGGTTTGATTAATAGGATGGACCCACATCCTCATCTGCTAATATTACCGCTACTACTGCAACTTCGTCATCGGAACTACTGCTGTCATACATGGTGAACGTTCCTCTGTTACTAGTAAACTAAATTTGTTTTAAAAATGTCAAATATCTCTAATTACCATCGCATAGCCTATGGGTTACCGCCGGAAAAATAGGCGATACTAAAATCCTTCACTGACAGGCGACGGACAGCATCGGGCCGTGCCGTGACGGGCAATTGGGCAACAAGCTTTAACCAGCCAAGCGGTCTGGAGTTCAACACGCATTGAATTTGAACCAAAACTGTCTGAAACTCCTCATATGAAAGAATCTGAGCTCCAATGGCTTAAAACATATGAGTCTTAACGGATTTTATGTTAGCTTCCCAGCTACCACCAAGGGGGGTTAAAGTGTCAACTAATGCGCAATTCCGCGAGTTCCTTTTTTAAAGCGTCTGAATATGCGTTAGATAGTGTAAACTTATAGACTGAATCAAGCTCTTTGCTTGCGCTAACACAATTTGTTCCACAATCACTATATATAGTTGAGCAAGGCCCTCTTCATGACAAAAAACGTTTGAAAGCTGCAATAAAAATATCAGTGGATGTAAGCAGATGTAAGCCTTTTGGGTTTTTGAACCGCATTTGCGAGTCATTGTGATAAAAAATGGTCCTGCATAGTCTACTCCCGTGTGACAAAATGGTTTAACTTGGTTTACACGAGCAACCGGTAAATCAGTCATAAGAGGTTTCACACAACGCGGTTATTGGAATGTTCGAATAAATTATTTAAGACGTCGCCAAAATTGCTACCAAATCAAAAATTTTAAAAGAAAACTGTTTCGGCTTACAACAACTCCTTAGCGCAGCTGTAGTCCCAACGCAGACAACATAGTATAGATAGATGTGTATGAGACAATATGGGCCATGCCATCTATTGCAATTACCCATCCGTCTCTGTCAGGAATCTGTAACCTGAATGGTGTTTAGTAGGCGTTTGAAACCCGACACGTGTCCCCAACGACGGTAATTGCAAGGAGTGCAGTTCTCAAGCACAATAACAAAATTGCTTCTATGCCCTGTCGTCTGCGTCAAAGCAATCTGCGGGCAGCTGTTTCGCCTTATAAACATGCTATAAATCTGGCTTTCCTTATATGTGCCAAGGTAGCCAGTATATGTGCGATAATTATAACGTGGACAACACCATGTCGTCTATTGGCACCCACCCGTCTCTGTGGGGAACCTGTAATCTGAACGGTAGTTCACTTGTAATGCCGAAGATCTGGTTTCCCATATATTTTCGAAAGTAGGCTATCGGGAGCACTGAAACTTTACTTTGGAGAACAATTGTTTCGCACGCAGCTAATAAGGACCCCGAAAC
The DNA here is from genome assembly GCA_025024175.1 of Rhyzopertha dominica. NCBI lineage: Eukaryota > Metazoa > Arthropoda > Insecta > Coleoptera > Bostrichidae > Rhyzopertha > Rhyzopertha dominica. Next base: position 32,356,742 of record QCXZ01000041.1, read on the forward strand.
ACTCTTATTTAGTGAGTATGGCGAAAATCAAGCGCAACAGTATGACCACAAAATGTAACATCGTCCAGGCAGACATCATAACTCTGATGCTGTATCCAAAGGCCCATGTGGAGAATACAAGCACTCTAACAGTTAAAACAGCGCAAGGACGGTCAATGTAAGGAAAATCGTCATCAAGAAGCAGAGTAAGTAATGGACAGCTGAGGACTCAGGAAGACAGCGATATTGTTCCTCTGGTTAGGTGGACGACCTGGCTAGGAAGTGTTCCCGGAAAGTCCAGACCTAAAAGCGACGTGGACCCAGTAGGAATCTGTAAGTGGAGAACGATCTGCCATGTTGAAAGTAGCAGCTAAAGAGCATGTACTATGAAAAAGTGCATGGGAGAGCATCTGGTGCCTACCTGGCAATGATCAAAGGCTTTGGCACAAGTCGTCGCTATCCTGAAAAGAACCTTGCAGAGTACTAAACAAMKTTAACGGCGTAGTTTCTCGAATCCGMCGCGGCCCAAGATCTAAGGTGAAGCTGGTACACATGAATCGTTTAAATACCTGCTACCGTGCTAAAAGGACACTGCAATCCGTTAGGTAGTGATTCTAGTAATAGATCAGCGGTGTCTAGTAACTTTCCAGAAACATCTAGTCTAGATGTTGCGTAGGCAGGAAGCTACTAGTCCCAAATCCCAGGACTTCCAGATGTTACTTATTTTCTGAGTAACTAAATGTGTGGGACACGCACACATACTTGCTAGCTTGGGCCGACGCCACGGCCAATTTACAGGTAGGGGACACTGGAGCAGAATGGGGACTCTTGAGGTTAAAATGTATTTTTGGAGGGGTAAAGACGTGGTACGAATTCCAAAAAATGCGGAACGATCTATTAAAATATTGTAAACACATTACAAAATAAATATATAAATATGTAATATAAATATAAAAGCTTAATAGTTTTTTTTTACCTTCAACTCAAAAAAAAAGTGTCTTTCGGCCCGTCACTATCTCTACCCGCACAAGTATTGTAAGCCCACTTTTTGCATTGAATACATGAAATCCAAGCTTCAGATGAAGCTGAATATTGGTCATTGCAGTAGACATAAAAAGTCTTCTTCCTCTTCTTCTATTATCTTTTGCTTTTTTGACATAGACACCTCCTCTGTTGCTTTCTTTTGTTTTTGACCTGACAGATTCTTTTTAACTTTGTGTTTTCTGCCTTTTTGACCTTTTTTTTGTTCTCGCTATTGCTTTAGATGAATAAAGTCGGATCGGAATGYGGTCTAACCACGGAATTATATTGAAATATAATTCATTAATAAATATAATTCCGTGGGTCTAACCCATTCCGCCCCACCCCGTTCTGCCCCAGATGTCCAGTAACAAAACATAACTTTTGGCTAGACACGCTTTGGCAATATCTTGAAGAATCCATGTTAAAAGATACTTAAAAACATGTGTGTCAATCTGTGAATACCCACAATTTCACCACGTTTGGTCGAAAACACCAAACCGTTTGCAATAACACGTTTGTTGTTGCCGGCTGATACGTGGTGTTCTAGTAAATGATAACAGAGGATGCTAGCAATATCGAGCGTATCCAGCGGGAAATATAAAACTAACACCGTTCTGCCCCGGAACCCCGTCCCACCCCGGTGTCCCCTACCAGTTATGTAAAAGCATTACTAACTTTTCTTAAAGTCCGAGTATCGCTATTTATACATTTTATAGAGAATATGATTAATAATTAATATTGCCAGCCACTTCCCGTCGGTCGGCGGTAATTTGCGCTAAACGCTTCAAAGCTTATACMAWTATAACATAATCTTACGTTTGAGTATAGATTTTTATATATGATAGTCTTTTTATATGCAGCCAGACGAAACATAGGGGCCAAACATGCCCCAGACACAATCAAAATGTGGTTTGAGCGCGATCTCCTAATTAGATAACTTTATAACGTAGCTTCGTTAAACTTAAGTTGTTAATGATTTAATGCAATGTAATTACAGTAAAATAAAATACGAATACAATAGAACTCGCAAAGAAAATATTTAATATACGGTTCTTGACTAAAATACGAAAAAATTGATGTTTTTAACAACAATTAATTTCATAAACTAATTATTTATTGGTATTCTTATCTTATAGACTGAAAGTTTTGAAAGAATTACTGAAATTATAATTATTGTTTATTAATAAGTACTATTTCAATCTTCGTTATCATCGTCATTGAAGATTGATAACTCATCATCACGCCAACCTTAATAATGAATGTTCAAATCATCAGCAGCAGTATCCTTACTTTCTTCTTCTGTAAGAACAAATTAAATAATTAAGATTCAAATAGCTATGAATTTATAAAATTAAAAGTGAGATACCTGATACTTTTTCAACCAATTCAGTGGCAAAACTCGACAATTGGTCCCCATCGAACCAGTTAAAATGATACTAGTTGTCTTGCAAGGTCCACCCATTATTTTCAGGACTGAAAATACTGAGTTGCTTCATACTAACATTATTCCAGAAACTAGCGATGTAATTAGCTTACCAGAACTGCTGCAAAAGTTCTCTTTTACACGGTGGTAATTGGCTTGCATCGAAGTTTTTAACCTTCTTACGATAAACTCTTCATTAACGTCGGAAACGATGTAAGTGTTGTCTAGCAGCATCAATTATTTTAGCTACGCTGTAGACATCATGCGCAAACAAATCTCAGTATATGTTGAATAGATTTTTTTCTAGGACTACAGCATTAAATAAGTCGAACTCGCCGAATCTGATAAATGCTGCTCCCCGATACTCCTCATTTTTCTTTAGTACATTGAACAGCCTTTATTGCCTTTCTTGAAAAAAGAGGGATTATAGTCACATTCGGTTATGGCATGAAATCCTGGTAAACTTCTACACAACGACGATCCTGTTAGCAAATCTTAGTAATATCCATAGGTGTACCGAAGGACCTGTACACCCAACTCCTGGACCTTTCCCACCTTCCATATATTTAGCTGGTTAATTAAGTATGTATTTATGAAATTGTAAATGAAGTAAAATTTATAGACAAACGTATTTCACAATTTTCATCCAGAACTCATATTTGACCTACGCAAATGACATTAAATAATTGGTTGTCAAAAGGTTTCCAAGCTTATCTTGCTCAGGAGTCATAACACTATTTCTACTGTGTTCAGCTCTTCTAATATATTCTGWCATATGGAATACACAGAATCGGTCACATATCTTTATTTGGCGGTAACTCCAACCTTTTTCGTTCGAAATTTCTAAATTCGCGTTACATCTTAACAATTAATACAGAGAAACAAAACACTTTTAAATATATCAGTTATTTCGAGCAAATTCCATCCGAACTAAGATTTAGGAAAGTCTATTTAACATAAGTTTTAGGAATCCAGTAGCGTTATAAGCACGAATCAAAACCCGGTGTGCTGTTGAAATTTAGGAATACAAAAGTCTTTTGAAAATCCGATTAAATATATTTCAATTTATATAAATGAGGCTTAATTTGGTTTAAATATTAAGTTAACTTTTGAAAGCAGTATACTGGCGGACTACGGAGGTTGGCTTAGCTTAACAAAAATAATAGCTAAACCATAAATAAATAAATAAATAAATAAATAAATAAAACCATAACCAAATAAATTGAAAGGCTCAGTCTAAAAAAATGGTATGTTCTGTACGATGTTCATGACAAAGCATGTCTTGCACAATTTTATGCAAGTATCTAATTCTGATTTTACACCGTACTCATAATGTGTACAAAATCGTCGTCAAACATTGAGATATAATATGCTATCATTTTACTGATCTATTGCAATGTCTTGCTAATTATCTAGCATTTATATAATCGACTCAAAAGCATTATTTTCGATTTATACCCCAGAGATCCAGAGAGCAAAAAGAAGTACTCAAATATGATTTATTTAAAATATCAGATTCCAAGTTTAATGGAGTATTATCGACGTGCTCATATTCAGTTTCAGATGACGACATTAGGCGCTTTAAGCATTTAAACTATGCATATCTGATTAAAGTTAAAAACATAAATTACTTTTATTTCACATAAAAATTGCCTCTGAAGTATCAATCAAAGTATAACTTACATTGCCATAATAATATTAATTGATCATAAGTAATACCTACATTTGTAATAATTTATATTGTGCGTTTAATTGTTAATCCCCGCAGATTTCAGTAGTCAAGTATATCCCGTAAAATTTTATAACATACGTTTTTGATGATATTGAGCCTTATTTTGCATTTCAATGACAACCAGCAAGATGAATATATTACATGAAAGGGTTTTAGCAGCTTGAGGACAATAATAAATGGCGGGCTTAAAATTATGCAGAAACAAGATGTATGAGTAAAAATTGTTAGAGATAAACCAGACCATTAATTTATTGCTGATTGGGGGTGTTTGGCCAGCTGACGCATAATGCTGGGACTTATAACTTGTATTTTTAAGTTTCTTTAATACTTCGTTGACATTACTATACACTATGGTAATCTTTATTCTTCCAAATAAAATGTATCAACTCATCTTTTGTTAAACGTGAAAGAGATGCAAGTGAATGCACTAGACATCACCGGAGATCATCAATAATTAGGAGTAAACGAGCTTTGTATGATCAGTGTATATAAAAAACAAAAAATTTGGGTGTTCACAGAAGATGTTTTAAGTCACCTTGCAGAAAATCGGCGAAGATTGTTCATGGAATACATAATTCATTAATTATTTAGGTACATAATCCGATAAAGGCACATTTTTTATTAATGTTTAAATATTAAATAACGGAAATTCCTGCTTTGACTCCCCTTAAACGAAAACTTGGGTACGCCCATGGTAATATCGACGTAGCTTATTTCCGTTGCCTATATCCATACGTAAGAATTATCATTTTTCTACAATATAAGTATCAGAACATGTAATCTCAAAATTAGCCTGAGCATCAATATTGCAGACATGGTAAACAATTTTACTGTCAGCTTCCTCACGCTCTAGACACGATAGCTTTTCATCGATGTCGGACACAATTGTATTGTTAGTAAAGGTAAGAGTGGCATTGCTTGAAATTAATAAAAACCTGTTTATTGCCAATGAATGGTATCATCTCGTCAGTAGTCCAATGTAGTATAAAAAATCTACGACAGCCTGCTTAAAAGGTATATTTTTCAAGTCTCACGAAATCAGACGGTCGAACTTGTGTTATGATCCCTAGAATTGCGCCGAATTTCGGTTATCAAACTCCTCGAGCCGATCACGTGCAGTGTCTTTCCTAATTCAACTGTTAAGTAGACTTTTGACTCACGCCATATCTAAATAGCTTTGTTTGTTACAAATCGCAACATATAAAAAGGGTCAGTCCGAAATCAGATTATTATTCATTTTTCTAAATTCTATTCGCAAGTGTCGGCTCCGCGCTCTACTATTTCTACTATTTCTGTTATTTCTGCTAGTTCAAGTTTGTACTAAGTCCATTGTATTTTTGTAACTTAGAATAAAACGCGTAAAAGTATATTTCGAGTTTTAAGTCAAGAATCTTCTACATCACCACACCTGGGCAACAACATATTTGGCGCTGCGAACAGGATTCCTTCGTTGCAATCGGCAATTGTGATTTCAATCACGAGAAGGAAGAACCCAAGGACATCTCAACATCCAGAAACAACTAACCAGGTTCAAGGCAAGTGCACTCTTTTCTATTCCTACTTCTAAGTGAAACGACTCTTTTGCATACGCGTTTTTTCTTTATTACTATTTGTCTTATCTCATTTATTTTGTGATCACTATGTCTACTCCCTCAACTTCCGCTGCTTCTGTTGGCAGTACCAATGCCACCGCGCAAAATTCTGAAACGTACAATCTACCGTTCCTGCAAAGTTTTATACCGGCGACATTCGACGGTAATAGATTAGAAATTCATAAATTCATCAGTAATTGCGAACAAGCAATTGGTTTGGCCACGAACGATCAGAAACCGGGTTTGTTATCTTTTATTATCACGCGTTTGTCAGGAAGCGCGTTCGCACAGCTGCGCGACAAATCCTTTGGGACTTGGAACGAATTAAAAACCACATTGCTTACTCTATTCTCAGATCAGAAACATTCTGTTCAGTTGATGGAAGACTTAAATAATACGCGACAAAACGCCAATGAATCCATTATGGATTTCTATAATCGCATAGATCATTTACAAACACGACTATTAAATTCAATAACTGTACCCAGCGAAGTTGAACGGCCAGGCGCTACTTATATGATCAAACAATTGGCGTTACAACGCTTTATTTATCACTCAAATCCTTCTATATCAATATGTTTGCGCACAAAACAACCCCTCACACTTTCAGAGGCTCTCAATACTGCCATCGACGWGGAACGTGCTCTCCGTATASTACGTCCTCAAKGTTTAGCTATTCCTTCAAGACCACCACAAATTCGACTACGTCGACTGAATCCGAACAGTCCTCCCTGTACATTATGCGAATCTTCAAGGCACGCCACAAGAGATTGCTGGCTCCGTCAGTCAAACGATATCCCTCAATCAAACCACGTCAAAGTATGCCGTTACTGTAAAAACAACGGACATACTATTGACGAATGCCGCAAAAGACAATATAATAATAATCGTAGACAACAACAAGCTGCTCAGGTAAATTATACACCTGAAGAGCAAAATTTTCGCGAAACCTCCGACGAACCTCTCGAATCTCCGGTGGTCTCGTCGGAATGGCAATAAAAAGTCCTCCGCAAATTACTAAGTCAAGCACAAATCCCTCTAACAAAATTCAACGCGGACCGACACTAAATCTGCAAAATCGTTTCTTTACAATTCCTACTATAACTACTAAATCTTCTATATCGCGCAAAATTCCCTCTGTATCTCATCCAAGTATTTCTAAAATTCCTAAATCTTCTACTACGAAATCTTCTATATCGAGCAAATCTCACAAATCTCAAATGCTAAAATCAAATATTCCTAAAATTTCTAAATCTATAACGTATTTCCCTATTTGCTTTAAAACAGAAAAACATTACTATTTACAAACTTATTTACAAAATCATCCTTTCAATTTCCTTATCGACACAGGTGCGTGTACCAGCCTCATTACGACTAGCAAAAATTTTTACAAACTCAATGCAACTGTCGATCCTACTAAAATTCTTTCTATTTCCGGTGTAAACACACATAATACAGTCGAAACTAAAGGTGTCGTCAATTTGCAACTTCAAAACTCCGATCGTCTAATCCTATGCCAATTCAATGTCATCTCCGATAATATCAATCTCCCATATGATGGTATTTTAGGATTAGATTTTCTCGAATACTATAAATCCGTAATTCGATGCGAAAATACTTGTCCTCGTCTCTATTTATCTACTCTCAGAGTACTACTAAATCTTTCACGACCACGCGATAACAATGACAGTGCTATCATTCTGAAACCCCGTAGTGAAACAATAATTCAAGTAACTGTTCGAAATCCTGAGATCCGCGAAGGCATCTGTCAACCCGTTATTATTGATAAACAAGTTTATCTCGCTAAAGCTATTTTAAGAGTCAACAATAATAATACAGCCTTTACAACTATATTAAACACAAGCGACAGACCGCTCAAAATTAATCATATTACCGTAACACTTGAACCATTTCAACAAAATCAAATGCGAATTTTCTCTGTAAACGAAACTAATGATAGTACACAAAAATTATCGCGGATGGCTCTATTATTACAAAATTTGCGTCTAGATCACCTCAATTACGAGGAGCGTGATTCCATTCTCGAGCTATGCAAAGAATACTGTGACATTTTCCATTTACCTGGTGATCATTTGAAATCTACTAATATAGTGACACATGACATCAAGTTGACATCAGATAAACCAATCTGTTCTAAATTATATAGATTCCCACAAATTCATAAGGAAGAGGTAGACAAACAATTAAAACAATTACAAAAACAAGGTATTATTCGACCATCCGTATCTCCCTACAACAGCCCTCTTTGGATAGTCCCAAAGAAACTCGACGCCAGTGGTCAGCAAAAATGGCGAGTTGTCGTTGACTATCGTAAACTGAACGAACTGACAGTTGGTGACAGCTTCCCTATTCCAAACATCGAAGAAATTCTCGATCAATTAGGTCATTCAAAGTATTTTACAACTCTGGATCTAGCCTCTGGATTCCATCAAATCAAAATAACTCCCTCTGATATTCCAAAAACAGCTTTTTCTAGCCCTACAGGTCACTTTGAGTGGACCCGTATGCCCTTTGGCCTATCAAACGCGCCTAGCACTTTTCAAAGAGTTATGAACACGGCACTGACCGGGCTCACAGGTAGCCACTGTTTCGTTTATTTAGATGATATTGTTATTTTTGCAAGCTCAATCGATGATCACTGCAAGAAATTAAAAGCAGTCTATGAACGATTACGACATAATCAATTACAGCTCCAACCCGATAAATGCGAGTTCATGCGAAAAGAGACAACCTACCTAGGTCACCTCATTAGCGAAAAAGGTGTATCCCCCAACCCGGACAAAGTAACAGCCATTACTAAATATCCAACTCCCAAAACACCTAAGAACATAAAACAATTTTTAGGCCTTATTGGATACTATCGCCGTTTCATACCTCAATTCGCCCATCACGCCAAACCTCTTACTCAATTGCTAAAGAAAGACACAAAATTCATTTGGAACGAAGAGCAAGAAAAAGCCTTTCAATATTTTAAAAATGCGTTAACTTCTACCCCTTTATTACAATTTCCAGATTTTTCCAAAGACTTTATTTTAACTACGGATAGTTCACAATATGCTATAGGCGCAATTTTATCTCAAGGAAAAGTTGGAAGCGATCTTCCTATAGCATATGCAAGTCGTACCCTTAACCCAGCTGAAACTCGATACTCCGTCATTGAACAAGAATTGCTTGCAATTATATGGGCAACCGAACATTTTCGACCATATCTGTATGGCAGGAAATTTATTATTTATACTGACCATCGTCCTCTAACTTGGCTATTTAATTGCAAAAATCCCCAAAGTCGCTTAGTCCGATGGAGATTAAAACTTCAAGAATTCTCTTACGAAATCCATTATAAAGCAGGTCGAGTAAATTCAAACGTCGATGCTTTATCACGTAATCCGGTTTCCATATCATTCACTAAACATGCTGGTGAAACATATCAGCAATTTGTTAAATTTCATTATGAAAATAACAACGTAATCGAATTCGAAACACTAAAAGAAAATATCTTGTCAAAATTTCCTAATGTTTTATTCTTTTCTAAAGACCTAGATGAATCAAATTCATATTATCAAAATTTGTCCGCTACTTATGATTTACAAACCATCTCTCCCGAAATAAATCATTATGATATATTAACTTTGAATACAGAAACGAAAAAGACATTTCTTGCAATAACAAAATTAAACCATTTCGACAAACTGACTTACCAAGATTTATTTAACTCGTTACAAAATCTAAGAATAAAATTACAATCCGAAAACATTACGAAAATTTACATTCAAAATCCTACTAGCATAGAAGCTTCTTTAAAACAAGAAATGATTAACGAAATGTTTTTATTACTTATTTTCAAAAACAAATATTTCGATAATACTAGTAGACCGTCCAAAAATTCAACCGGAAACCAAAGAAGTAATTAATCGCGTAATTCAAGAAAATCATTCTTCCTCTATAACCGGACATTCAGGTTATCACAGAACTTATCATCGAATCCGCGAAAACTATAAATGGTCAGGTATGAAAAGAGACATTAAACAATTCATTAAAACTTGCCCAACCTGCCAAACTAATAAAACAATGAATAGAACCCAAAAAGCTCCTATGGAGATAACAACTACTAGTTCTAAACCATTCCAACGCTTAGCAATTGATGTCGTAGGCCCCTTACCATTGTCAGAAGGTGGAAACCGCTTCATAATCACTTTCCAGGACGATCTTACTAAATATTCTTACGCCGTGCCTGTACAAAATCATGAGGCAGTAACAGTAGCTAATGCCTTTGTTAAATTCATATCAATTTTTGGTCTACCTGAAAGCTTACTAACCGACAATGGGACTGAATTCTGTTCTAATATTATCAAAGAAGTCAACAAACTCTTCAAAATCCGCCACATTCTTACAACCCCTTATCATCCACAAAGTAATGGAGCTCTCGAACGAAGTCATCATACACTAAAACAATACTTATCTCACTATACTAATAATTCGCAACCAAATTGGGACGAATACGTCCACTTAGCAATGTTTGCTTATAATACTCAAATTCACGCTTCAACCAAATATACACCTTATGAATTAGTGTTTGGAAAGAAAGCCACCATTCCAAATTCCTTAACAGCCAACCCTGAGTTTCGCTATACTTATGATGACTATTATCAGAATCTCAAATTAAAATTAAATCAAAGTTTCAAAATTGCAAGGGAAAATCTACTAAATTCTAAAGAAAAATCCAAAATTCAATACGATAGAAATATCGAATATGCCCAGTATCAGATAGGAGATTATGTCTATTTACGCAATGTAATACCTATAAGTAAACTAGCACCCAAATATAAAGGTCCCTACAAAATCTTACAAGTCTATCCTAACAACACCTATTTATTAGAACTTAATCGCAATAAAACTCAGACATATCATCATAATCTTCTAAAACCTTGTAACAACTTCGACTAACTCTTCTATTTCTATTCTATTTCAGATGCATGTTACTCTTACTTTACTCTTTTTCCTATCTTTCTCCTTTGTTAATACTCTACCTTATATTAGCCAACCTCTGAATAATACCCAGCGGAATGTTTATCAAGAACTTGGTACTGTGCGCATTTCTGATAATTACTATACACTATTTTCCTTTTCTAACATTAGCATCTATGAAAACGAATTACGCCTGCTACAGAAATGTATCTAAAAGGTGTAACTTATTGCACAAGTACTCCTCCCTCTACGACAAACTCCTCTGGATTTATTCCACGCTGTCCCAAAACAATTACTCAACATCAAAACTAGATTGGTACTGTTGCATGAAAAATTTGATGCCATATGTCACATAATCGGACATCAATCTGAATGACTTACCACTACGAGTTCGCCGAGGTTTAATGGATGGCTTCTCTTATGCTTTTAAATGGCTCTTCGGTACTCCAGACAGCGAAGATGCTAAATATTATACAGACGCAATCCATGCCTTAAAGTATCAAAATCATGATATTCAAATTCTCTTAAAACAGCAAGTTCACATCTTGGCCGACGCTGTCACTGATTACAACAAGTCCGCCACTCTTCTTAATCAGAATGAAAAACGTCTTAATCGAAACATCGCTACTTTTAATAAATTCGCTAAAAATACTACTGACCGTCTCAATAGCTTAGAGTACAGCAATACTATACAACAGCACTTCCATCAGCTGAAAGATATGATGATCGAATTAGAGGAAGAACTAGACGTTACCATTTCTTCTATTCTCTTTTCAAAAAATAATGTCTTACATCCCTCTGTCGTAGCTCCTCGTGCGTTTCGCCAAGAACTTTTACGAATTCAAACTGGTCCAAATTTCGAATTACCTATTGATCCAACAAATTATAATAATATTTACATGTACACGTCACTTTGCTCCTTATCGGTCATTTATTACAAAGGAGTATTGTTATATTGCGATCAAAATTCCGTTGGTCACAAAAGAGTTGTTTCAACTTTACCATCTCATACCTCTTCCAACTCAAGTTCCAAATACTACGATCTACTCTATATCGATCCTCTGTTTCCTTATCTAATCCTAAGCACTCGACGCCTGAACTATGGCCAACTGCAAGATCTGAGCCAC
>QCXZ01000041.1:33594340-33651706 GCA_025024175.1 Rhyzopertha dominica
CAAACTCACTTTGCACAACGCAAGTGATTTCTATGGCGGACGAAAACAAGACGCAATGTAAGCCATTACATAAATATAGCAAGAAGTCGCAGAACACGCGACAGAGAGATAGATGTATTGTAACGTTGTTTTCGCTGCTATCAACCTAGGCGAATAAAACAGAATTAAGTTATATATATATATTATATATATATATATATATATATATATATATATATATATATTATATATTTCGCGCACAAGTTGGCATCCTCGCCATGTTAAAATCGCGGTAAAGTTGGCGTCCGTGGTAAGGTGGCATCCGATATACGGATGCCACCTTGACTCACATGAAATATTTTAAGACGGCTACTATGGGGTGTTCTCCATCCAAAGAAGCGAAATTTAGCCGGACGTTATTTTGCACCAACCCCGACTCTTTGTATATTGCCTAGTTCAGCGCAGTCTTCTGTAGTTGGCGCGACCATCGCATTTGGTATATACATGAGCGGTCGAGGTTGCACTCAGAATGGCATCCAGGAAAACTGGCAATTATGCGTACTTGCTGGGTACGTTGTATTTTGGAACGTTAGCGAGATTTGTGCTCTTTTATGGGTCGCGTTAAGCATTTTTTAATAAATACGAATTGAAAATGTCTAAGAAGTACTAAAAAGAATAAGCAGGCCTTTGTCGTACCACACGTTTATAGTGTTTTCGGTGCTATGTTTTTTTATGATGCAATAGCCTTTTACTACAGTTTTATTTTAAAAATAGGCGCTTAATTTCTCACGAAACGAGGCTGAAACAGTAATGCATAAGGGTATCTGCGTAAAATAGGATAGGAGTTCATAAAAAAGCGCAAAGCATACGCGGCTAGATAGAACAACTGCATAAGCGTGTTTAAAACAAAAGCTGCCAAAAACAAAGATATTCATATTATCAGTAGATGTTTTGAGAGGGCATATGAAATTCTCTTGCACCTTTCATTTTCCACAGCGAAATTATTTAGTAAATACATTATTATATAGAAGAAAGCTTAAAAAATTATGAGATGATTTAGACAAGTATTTTAAGCATTTCCAAAAAAGGGCAATCATACCGAACACACTTATTCATCTTCGCGTAATAATTTTATTTTTATAATTAAAGTATCGAAACATTCACTTAGAATCCAAACATTTTTTAATATAAAATTATTTAAAATAAACGAAAAAATTGCTATTTAAGGACAATTAAAGCGAATTGAACGCCATTTTTACATTACATCATGCTCACGTATTACATTAAAATACTTGCTAGTTTGATACTATAGTATAATAGAACTGAAATGAGAAAAACTGTGCATTCGAATTATTTGTGGTTAAACAGCGTAACTACAGTACATAAATCATTATTGTGAAATTACTACCGTATGTAATAATAAATAAACCGACAAACAATAACTTAGTAAAATGATTATAAGCAGAGCTTCTGTGGGCTTATAGGTATTCGTTAAGTTCATCATTAGTCAGTAAGTGGCGCAGAAATTTGAAGACTCGCGGAATTTTAGGTGCGTACGGGAATATGGTGGGTTGCTTGTAAACAAGCTTCAGACTCTTAATCGGATATTTCCAAATAGTTAAACTGAAAGCAAACTACATGTAAAACCTTCAGCTTGTTTCTAATCTAAGTAGTTCTAATGTCTCAACGAGTGCACCATCTAAAGCTTTTTCGTTGCGCAAAATTAAGGCGCGGTCATCAGTGCTTACAGGTATTTCCTAATGATTCTGTTCTACATACAGTGAGTATTTCATAACGCTGGTAAAGAAGTTATTTTTGAGTTTTATGCAACAAAGGCGCATTACTTTCAATGAGACGCACGTAAAAATAGTTCTTTGGCGTCTGTGTTGGAACGCAGAAAGAGCAATTTCACGTTTGTCCAAATACAAGTGCTAGTAATGAATGAGGTACTTGGCGATTGTTGTAGGAAAATTTTAATTTTAGGGTTGTAGTGCAGTTATCTCGAGATTAATTAGGTAGCTTGAAAAACTGATTGAAGCCTATTGAATGTATGTGCTTTGCCTCATTTTATTTATCAGATAACTCTGACGATCGCTTCGACCTCAAACGGTCATTATCAAAAAGATAACAACATTATACAAAACTCAGATGTGCCGAATTTTGTTTACGTCCCCTATTTTACAGGGGTTGTAAAGTAGCGTTGTAAATTTCTCTGACCTGCATTTTGAGGGCCGACTTCCTAGTTTCGGCAAGATCAAAGGTGTGGTGGACGTGGGAATTTTTATTTCCTTATTTGCCAAATGTTTTTTCTGATGCTGACTGTTTTATTTTCAAAAGCTCCAAAAGGTTTATTTTTTTACCTTTCCTTTCGAAATGTCGTTTTCATGTAAGTATGATGATATTTTTTATGCAATGGCACCTGTTGTGCTTTTATTTTAATAGCTCAACTTGATTGTCCTATGTATACAATATCGGATTGCATGCATTTTAGTTGGTAAATACCGCTTTTGTTTTTTTGGATTTTGGTTTATTGTTAACAGGACGTCCCAAATTGCACTTAATTACCTCTATTACTTTTATTCCGAATCTATTCAACCTATTTTTAACGCAAACACTAACACCTTTAAAATAATTTGCTGCGGCGAAAATATGTTATTTATCATTTATATTAGCATTGTACGGCATTCTTTGTAATCTAACCGCTAGTAGGGTAAATTGGTATCTCTCTTCAAAGAGACTTTACTTAAACTAAATGTGATCTAATCCTATTGGGTTTAATAAGCAGTGTAAGTTCTATGGTTTTACAGCAGGCTATATGCATATTAAGTGTAACAATAACTTGTGATAAGCAAAAAGGACCATACAGCGAACAACAACCATTTGGATCGATTTGGAAATCAGAAAGTGGTACACACGTCAGCAAAAACCCGGGTGAAAATTTAAAATTAATTGACACATAATTACATAAAAACTGCTTAACGTAATTTTTATGAGATAACTAACGACATCTACAGCGATGTTTAAATGCTAGTTTGCTAATCAAATACAAAATAGAATTAAAATCAACTCGATTAATCCCCAGTGCGAATTTAAATTCAATAATCGTTAAGTCAACCTTACGAATGCACATTTTACACAGGCAAAACAAAAAATAATTAAATAAAGGTCTAAAATGTAACTCAACTTTACCAGTGTCTAAAAAAGAATTTGACATATAGGTATATAATACAGAATTAGCGTTAGACTAAGTCAAATGAAGATACGAAAGACGAAAAGTACGCGGATGCAGATACGATATCAAATGAATACAAAGTTGCTATTCATATAAAGGATCAAATGTAGAAATCGAAAAAAGCATAAAAACAAAAATGTACAGATAATTCACTAACTATTTATTAAAAACAGATGAATACCGAACTAAACTAAATGAATTATTGAATACAACAAGCTTTCCTAAGTTTGATTCAGATCTTACAGGCTAGATCCAAAAAAAATGTTACTATCATTTTAAAATCTTTGAAATTTGATATTTAACGAAGAAAAGTACAAATTAAGAATTATGAACCCCCGTGTTCCAATTCTATATGATCTCCCAAAGACTCAACTCTTAGACCGGTCGTTTTTTTACATTAATGATCCATTACGCAAATTTACCAACAACGTTTTAACAGGTTCAATCTAAATTCAGCTTGAAGAATCTCATAATCGGTTTCGCGAAAAAGGTAAAAGAATTATCAGTACCAAATAATTCTATTCTTGTGTCCTCTGATGTGCCTAAACTTTTCACCTCTGTACCTCTGTATACTATCAAAAATTTAATAGAAAACTGCCACCTATCAAACACAAAAAACATAACCATTGGATAATGTGGAAATTTGCATATATCAAAGTTAGTTTACGTTGAATGGGTTCGCCATTGTCTATAATCTTGGTCGAAATATTCAAATAAAAGCAGAACAGGTTTTGCTGAAAAACTACATCAAAATCTTACGTTGCGAAAGGAAAAGTAAAAAACAAAACCTTTTAGATCTTTTAAAAATAAAAAAGGTCAGCATCAGAAAACACAATTGGCAAATACGCAAATAGAAATTCCCACGTCCAGTACGCCTTTGACTTTGCCGAAACTAGGAAGTCGGCCCTCAAAATCCAGGGCAGAGGATTTTACAACGCTACTTTACAGCCCCTGTGAAATATGCAACATAAGCAAAATTTTGCACATCTGAGTTTAGTATAACGCTGTTATCTCTTTAATAATGATCGTTTGAGGTCGAAACGATCTTTAGAATTATCTGATAAATCGAGCAAGACAGCTTCTTTCCGAGCTACCTAATTGATTGTCCATTTGCCAACATGAGCACTGTATGAGCTTATAGATTCATTGCGGTCCCTGTCATAAACTGGTTGATAGTACGAATTTAAATATCTGTTGCGGCAAACGGCAGGCAAGTCGGCAAAACAGGCCCACAATTCTATTATAACTGCTTCATTGCATTGTTATAAATTATGGCTGATGTTATTATTTCGCTATTTATAGGTGTATTTACGTTTTACTTACAAAGACTTGAGGTACAACAAGTTATATATGATATCCTAGAAATAATAAAATTCGTGATTGGCGTCTAATATATATATTTATTTCTTAATTGCTTAGTTATTTTTAAAGCAATTTTGCTGCTGTTGGAAGAAAAATTGTATACGTTCTGCTTAACAAACTGCTTCGGCACTCTTCACACAAATCAGGGGATAACTGCGTCAACGTTACCTTTTATATTTAGGGATTGTTAATGCTTAGACGAGGTTGAACTTAGTGGTGATCAGTGCGGCTAAAACATATATGAATTTGAGCTATTGCTGCTTGTTTAATATTTAATAACTTGGAAGTGGTTTGAGAAAACTTGTCTGATACAGAAGAAATCCAACTATTGTGATGTACAGGATAAGGATTATGTTTTTTCAATTTCTCTTTTGTAATTAATAAACATCGCTTTCATTCCAATAACCTAAATGTAATATAATTGTAATGTGCAATCGAATCACATTTTTATCTTTTATTTTTACGGCAAGATGGCGAGAAAGGACAGGTGCTTTAATGTAAACCAACAAAATCAAGAATTTTCAGCTCTAATAAATATGATTTTTCTTAAGGTATAGAGAACCAAAAAGTGTAGCTGACTTCTTTAGCGACAAAGAAAGTAGGAAATTTGATCTATATTGAAACTGAAAACCAGTAATTAATTTTAAAAAATAGTGCATCTACTACTTGTTCCTTGTTCTAAACTTTATCAGAGCACACTAAAAACTTATATTTAATGCTTCTATATCTCGTCTTTCTATCTCATGATCAGTATACATGTTTTAATGTGATAGGTTCCAAAAAAAAGATGCACACAGGCACTAGTATTTACATTTTTATCTGCGGATAGCATGTTGTTTTTTGATACAAAAATAGCATATAAGTCGTTTTATGTGCAAAAAAATAAAATGTAATGCAAAAATAATTCTCATATAAGCTACTAGCACCTACCCATTAGATTTGGAACCTCTGACTCAAGAGTATCAATTTCGTAATATGAAAGATGCCAAGAACCATTATCCTAAGGTTTTTTCTGTATAATATTGTTTTAGATAGAAAATGACGATATTCATTAAATCAGTGTACAATTTATTCCCTTTTACATATCCTGCTATTTGAATTTTTTTCAAATGAAATGATAACGAAATAAATTGTTGAGTAACATTCTGTTTTAGACATAATGAGTTGGTAAACCTAGTTTCATTAGTTTAAAATATATTAGGAGCTTTATCTTGGTAGATAAAATCTTTCAGACAAAATTTGTGTTAAATAATGCATACATTTTAGGCGGTGGGTTTTTACCCCATCTTAATATTTTGACTTTTAATTAAATTGCATTCTTTTCAATTTACTTCAGCGATTGCGTCCCTTTGCAATTGACAAGGCAAATCTAAACTATTTTTATCGAATATCCGTTGGTCATTTCCCTTCCAGATGTTTTTAGGATAAGCAGTCTTTAAAATGACACTGTTCACGTTTAAACTTAGGCAACAGGTCTCAAAAATTAATACAATATTTGTGTGCAATAGATAAGCTTCCAAATGAAAATAATTATATGCCACGACTAATGCCAAATTCTAAACTGCTTGGAATATGGTTAGTGCGGGTTTTGCGCATTACGATAATTATCCGGCAACAGCGCGAAGGATGCCATCTTGTAATATACGGCTGCCAACCCAACCTTTTTTTGTATAATATGTATAGAAGGATGCAACCTCACGCGCTAACTGTACCGGACGTTAACAGGACCGTAGTTAGTACAACAAAATACATGGGATATACGGCGTGTATATCAGTGGATGCCAAAGTGCCGGGCGGTAGGGCGGATGCCATTTGGTACGCTAACACAATATATATATATATATATATATATATATATATATATATATATATATATATATATATATATATATATATATATATATATATATATTATATATATTATTATACACAGTGAAAGTTATTTACTGCCTGAATTGACTTAATGAACATGTATGATATTTTTAATGGGTTTTACAGGCATATGAAGCGACGACGAGCGATTCAACTGTAAATGCGCTGGATGGCGTTCAGCAGCATTACATAACATTGATGAATATATGCCGCTTTGACCTCGATTCTGAATAGGGCCTTGGTAGCTCAGTGGGTAGAGCGTTTGACTAGTGTTCAAAAGACCCGAGTTCAAATCTCGGTCAAGGCGGCAATACTTTTTCATTTCTTCATATGCCTGTAAAACCCATTAAAAATATATATATATATATATATATATATATATATATCTTACGGAAAAACTAACGTTTTCAATTGGAGTGAATTTTACACGCACAAATGTTCTTGTACAATATAGGAATAAAGAATTCGAATTTAAGGTAATATAGAAAAAAGGGAAAAATCGATAAAAACTGAATAAAACTGCTGCTATAATTTTAAACTTAAAGGTAATTACCCTCTGGAAACAAGGTTTTATATTATATAATATTGTTTGCGTACAAAAACTGCAGTTTGATATAAAAGCAGTTGTACATATCTTAATTGTAAAATACAAGACTATCAAAAGATATAGTTAATAATTATAAAAGACGGGAAACTCATTTTTGTGGTCTGTTTTCTTTAATCTCGTTTGTAGAAAGTGTAGGTGTAAGTATGCGTTAAAATACCTTCTTTGTAATATTGAACGAAGATATTTAGGACACACACATTTATAACAATTTTCTTCCCCTCTTTTTCCATATTTCTTGTTTTAATACACTAAATTTGATATTAATAACCCATCAAACAGCGTAGAATTTTCGGCTTTCGTATTTCCTGTATTTGGTCAGGTTTAATGTACCATCTGTGCCGATACTGTCGCTTTCTATACTTAGCCATACTTGGAACTTTCAACCTACAGTTGCGGCTAACTTAGAAACTTGGTGCTTTGATCCTTTCATTGAAGTAAAACATTTGCTAAACTTCCGGTACTTTGGCTGCACAGAAATATTAATGCAAACTGTTTGCAAACAAGTATGTAATTTATTCCCAATTATCGCCAGCAAACACTTGTCGAATACTGGGTTACTTTCCTTACGTTACTGAAGGATTCTCGATTTCATGCTTTTGAAATATAGGTAATATCGTTTCTAATATCGATGTCATAATTTCTAGTGTGGATCCCTGACGTGTAATTATTTTTCTTGAAGCTAAAAATGCAACTTCCATTTGGAGTTATTAAAAATCTTGAAAAAAAAATTTCTTAATTTTACAACAGGACTTGTCTTAGCAGTATGGGAAGTAAATTTTTCTTTTTTTACATTTTTTACTAATCTTTATAATTATTGAAACAGTTTAAAAAATGTGAAGACAATCTTTCTACAAAAAAAACCTCTTCCCCCCCCCCCACCGTCCAATTACCGCCACTGTTTCGATTTAGAGGTAATCCTTATGTCTAATCATTTGTCATGATATAGTTCAATATAATTCCAAGAAGTTGTTGTCGTATAAACGTTAATTTCTTTGGAAATAAAAAAACGGTTCGTTCTAGCGAAATGCAATAAGCGCTCCTTTTTTGTACGTTATTTGTTGCTCTTTCTGAAAATAGTGACGATTTTTTCGACGTTTTTCTCACAACTTTTGAAAAAATGCTTTATGCCAGATTACTAGTCGTGATCTGTTATAACATTCTGCCAAAATTCGTATTTTCAAAAAACCGTTCTCTAAAAAATAAATAAAATAGACTTTTTTATCTTAACTAAAAACTTCGTATGTATATCAAAAATGAGGCATTTTCTAACACATATTTATATAGACATTTCGTAATAATTTCACGTCAGGGTAACGCACTAGAAATTATGACATCGAAGTTAGAGACACCCTGTATAAGAATAAGAATCAGTGTTCTGGAGCCATATAAGACCAGCACCCATGTATGCCTGTGATACTTGCATAATAGTGGGTAGCTATGTATGCGATACAGGTGGCTAACGTTACTAAACCAAGTTTTAAACTTGAAGCATTAGTCGCCATAGTAACCCTGATCAATTTATTAATACGCACTAGATGAACTATTCCAACTAAGACGATGGGCTCGTCAGATATACCTACAGCTTTATAATATGCATTTTCATCTGAATATTAATAGCACTTTGTAGATTGCAAGTTTCTTTGGATGATGTTACGTAAGATAATATTTGAAATGAAACCTAATGTAGAAAGTTGTGACGAATCGTTTGACAAGATAAGGATATATCTACATTTTTGTCAGCATTAATCCATATTATGAACATGAACTATTCTCTAAGGTTCTCGACAAAAATGTTTATAAACAGCTATTGTTCATATAGAAAGCAATTATGTTAATATCTGAGATGCTAGATGTGACTGATGATTATTTGCGTGTAACAGATAATAAAGAAGTTACAACACTTTTAATTACTCACTACATTAAGACGTTTGAATGTTTTTGTAATGAAATGCTATTTGATGCATCATAATTCCTGCGCATTAATGAATAGTCACTTTTTCATCAATAATTAGCAGGCAGAAGTTTTTATATATTACATACAGGGGTAACTGTCTCTCTCGCGCACACTGGCGTGCACTATTGAGGAAGTAAAAAACAAGCTAATGATGTTTTTATTATTTCAAATACCTGATAGGTACAACGATTATGTTAACATATGTTACCTCTGGGCGATAGATTTTCCTACAACGTTTTGGTTTGATTATGAATTTTTACTAAAATTCATCACAGTTCAGCACAAAACACAAAGTTCTGTCTGCTGTAGCAAATTCATGTATACCAGTTTTACTTCGTCTGCTTTGGGTTTTAAGATCTAAACACTCAACGCGTAATGAAGGCTGCTGTAACAGTACTCCTTTGTTCCCTTATGGTATTATCTCGAGATTTATTTTTAATTTGAAGGATATTATTCAGGTATTCCCACTTCGAAGTAAGTATATAAAGGTACAGTAAAGTCCTTATTAAATTATTGGGTCTTTAATATTCCTATACCTGAATCGAACAATTATAATTTCAATTTATAAATGAAAACTAAGTAATATTATTGTGGATGGGAATCGATTATAGTGAATGAGCTTAAGTAAGTCAGCATTGTGGTTTTCAGTGCACTTAAAAGAGCAACACAGGCTTAATCAAAAGTAAGGATTTTAACTTTATTGCAATATGTCCTTAATAATAAAAATTTGTTTGCTAATTGTAGACCTTGGTGCGAAAACCGGCGAAGTCCTAAATCAACGTTTGTGATAGTTGATAATACATAACCCGTACAAAAAGTCAATTTCGCTCATAAAGTGTTCTTAGCCTTTTTTTGTTCTTGTCTCTCAACACATTTCCATTGCAGAGTATTTCTTAACGACAACCACACCTGGTGTGTATTTTGTATGGTTTGATAATTATTTTTTTGTGAAAAAAATCGAGTTTTCAAATAAATGACAAAAACATTAACCAGAGCAGGTTCTGCAGATGTCAATACTGGTTTTTATTAATTTGAACATAATTCTACAAAACGGTAAAAGGATCTCCTTTTTTAACGCCAATTTGAAGTACCTTTCAGTAAGTTAAAAGGTTAATAACAGAAGCTTTATTTAAATTGGCAAACATAGTGAAGCACAGTGAATCTGAACAAATTAAAATCATAATGGTAGTTGGCTATGGAGATCAATAACATTTACACCAAAAAAGTAATATTTATATAAATTGAGCATGTGTAAGATATTCCAAGACCCGGGCTCAAAAAAAAAACTACAAATAAAGGTGAAGTTCTTAAAGTATTACCCTATGGATAACTCGTCTGCGTCAGCCACGCAACTTCCTCTGGACAATAATATTGGTCAATCCTCCGTTGTTCGAGTATTAAGAAAGAACCAATACAAACCCACGTTCTCCAAGAACTGAAGATGGTCTTAACAGAAAAATACAATTTTACTAATGGTAGTCCAAATTTTGCAAACAAAATTTTATTTACCGAAGTAGCCACTTTTTACTTAAATGGATTAGTAAAGACACATTATTGCCGGTATTTATCTAGGAAAAATCTTCACTACATGATGGTATAGCATACGGTATCATCAGAAACTCAATATGTAGGCTGGTATTATTGGGCAACATATTATAGATCCATACTTCATAAACGGAAATGTACCAGCAGATATAAACCTGAACCAATGCGAGATTAATATTGCACCTGACATTGTACATTTATTTCCCGATAAAAATAGACAAGTAATGCCAAAATGGAATATCTACTTTCAAAAAGACGGCGCTTGGCCACATTTTGCAATTAATTTTCGCCTTATCTGGAAAACATCTTCCTAGGTCGGTATAAACAACGTCGGGGAACTATTGAATGTCCTGCTAGGTTGCTTGATTACAGTCCACTGGATTATTTCCTCTGGGGTCATTTAAAAAGTCAGGTATAGAAAGAGAGTCACAAAATTTAGAGCAGTTGGAAGCCAGTATAAGACAAGAAATTCAAGAATTAACGCCTAGCTGGCTGCAGAATTCGTTGCGCGATTTCTGTGATAGACCAGGTTATTGTTAAGCTGCAGGAGATCTTTAGTTTGAATATTTAACTGGATATGAAGGTTTATTTAAGTGGATAAAGTAATGCGAGCATTAGAAGTATCATCAGATTAACAAAAAACAGTATTAAGAGCTGCAAAACTTGCTTGGAAGACGCTTTTCGTTGTTTATTTGAAAACACGATTTTTTACAAAAACTTTGTTGTCAACCCATACAAAATAAAAGGCAGATCAAATTAACGATAAAAAGAGCAACAGGTACAATAGGCTAATGTAAAAAATAATTAAAAAAAACTTTTTTATGGACATAAGTTCATATTGTCAGAAATAAATCTGTGATTCCATACTTTTGACTAAGCCGGTTCATACCAGGCGTGTTAGACTTATTAAGCTTATTTCAAACTGTATTAGAGAAGCTCTTTTCGTTCACATTAATTATTTCAACGTCGACATTAATTATTGGAGCTAAGCGTCCAGATTCGGAATCATTAATTTCCCCTTCATAGCAACCGGTCACAGTGTCCTTACTCTAAGATTAATATATAAGAAGGCGAATGGGTATGACATTTAAAAAACCTTCTATTGTTTTAGAAAATATCGATTTCACAAGCGAACAGACTAGCACTGGAATAAAGTATTTTCTCTGAGCTTTCCAGACTTAATCATTGAATCGTAATTATCACCACGCTTTATTCAGTAGAAGAGCCCACGTTTGTCTAAAAAATTCACGAGTTGTTACATTATTGCCGTTGCGTACCGATTGTTTCTGACTGTAACAAATAAAGCAAGCTTTTAATGGTTCACTTCAAGAAAATTGTCGCTATAGAGACCTATAGAACGCTTGCGATTCTAAGAATTACCTGCCGCTCTGTATTTGCCGATACATTTTGTAGATTAAACGTACCGTGTTTCTTCCTCTGTCTTATTTTATATATTCTGTGCTCTGAAAGCTTCTTTCTCTTAAATCTATATTCCATGTAATAACTAAGTCACCACGAAATAAATACTGCGACACGAAAACTTTGAAGATAAGTATTTTTCAAATCAAACCAACATGCGGACATTAGAAGATGTGGTGGCGATCCCTTCTGCAAGAAGTAACGTGTGGGCCAGGAAAGAAGGCAGATGTGGTGAGGACAAAAATTGTAGTGAGACTTTTAAATCATTGGCGTACCCGGCATTATTCATGGTCGCAATTTCAGGCTAGCGTGGCAAACAAATTTATTACCGCGGCTCACCCATGCGGTTCGCTTCGTTCAAATTGTGAACGATGTTACATTGCTACGGTGCAACTTCTTTCCTGGTGAGCACTATACAGATCATTTCGTACATTTAGTGGCAAATCATCCAAAAAAAACGCTGCAAATTGAATCAATACTTCCACATCCAATTGTCAAACTACCATTTTTTTTCTCTCTACACATTTTTTCTGAGATAAACAGTCCTCGTAACATTAGCAAAAATACATACATTTTTAAAATCTGTTTTTTCCAATTAACTCGAAAAGTATTAACTTAGCAAAAAAATTACAAGAGTGCTTTACGATCAGAAATTGGATTTCCTATATAATACCAAAATTTAAAAAATTATCGTACGAATAGGAACCAAAATACGTTTTTTGGAAATATTTCGAAAATGTCAAAATTTTGGATAAATTTTCTAGGACACTTTTTGTGAGAAATTTCATTTCCTATATAACGGTATTTTCATTTTTTGAATATATTACATATATTAGGAGATATTTAGGAAAAACCGTTTCCTTTAAGTGACACTTTCTTGCTAATATCTTTTAAACAATTTGCTGCACCGAAAATTTATAAGGGCGAATAATACTCGCAATTATACTACTAATAACATACTAAAACGAAAGAAAATTAAAAAATAAAAATTTGCAAAAAGGGTAGTTACCCCAAATTTCGCCACCTTCCCGATACCCTACTTACCCTAAAAACAATAGGTCGCTCTGGGTAGTTGAGATCTATACGTTTGCCAAATTTCAAGTTCATATATAATGTCTTTCAAAAGTTATCGTGTCCACAAGCAAAACCACAGACAGACAAGAAATTTGTTTTTGCTCAAATTTTGTTTTTTACGTTTTCGACCATTTTAAAGCGAATGAGCAAATAAAAATTATTGAAAATTTTTTTCGCGATACAATACTTTCCATCCGTTGGATGTGGAAGTAATTTACAAATTCGCAGGAAATTTAAATATAATTTGTTATTCAAGTTTAGTGGTAACTCATAGGGCCCCAAAAATCATCAGTGAACAGAATCTTACTTGCAAATGTTGGATCAACGTTCTACTGGGCTCCATAAAGAAACTTACAAATTCTAGTCTGGCTCGAAAATGGGTGTAGATATTTCTAAATATTCATAAACTCGATAACTTGCTAACACACTTCTCTGTTTTTTGCGAAGGAATATTTTTTACGAACGAAAATTTTCTCTTCTAGTCTGAAGTAGTAATTCGGAGGCGAACCGCAATGTCTCGTTTAGGACGAAGTAAGTCAGTTTCTTACAGTCTGTTATAAAGGGTTTTGAATATTATGAAATCCGGCTACCTACTATCTGGATACATCGCCAAATATCGTTAAGTGTACAAGCACACAATATCTCTCATCTTGACATTGACAAAAAGGTAGTCTTGGGAATTTCAACTTGAAAACTAAAAATATTTTGGAAAACTATAAAAGTTTTATTTATAACTTTGTTTCCACTCACAGCGCAACGCTCTCACCACAATATTTTAGAAAATCTTAATTCGTATTTCAGCAGTTAAGCTGCCATCTCCTTGCCAATTTTTCGGCCTTCTTTCACGTTTGATCCCTCATCTGACTAGTTCGAATAATGCGGATCTCGGAATCAAACTTTTGAGTTCATTAAAGTGTCTTTATTTCTTTGAATAAATATGCTTTTAAACCTCATCGAATTCCGTATTATTAGAAACTGGTTTTACTAGTTTTAGTGTTTATAACCTATGGCTAAGAGGTGAGCTGTATCTTTTGTACTGACTCCTTGATTTACCAAACCTTGATGTACCAAACCTGAAATGAGCTATATATTCTTTAAATCTAACTTCTGGTCTGCCCATTACATTTCAAAATACTGCTACTACACTGTATTTAATAAATGCCTGATTTGTCTTTTTCATCTACCTTATCCTTCGGGTTTCCTAAAAGAATGTGATTGGCGATAAAAGCCAGTTTTAAACTAAAAGGTACAGGTTGTTTGTAATCCTTTAGTTGGTCTAAAATCGAAAGGAATTTTAATAAATTTATATTTTAAGGTAGATGGAAAGGAAAACGTGATGGCCGTCAGATTTAAAATCTTTTGTGCTGTATCTTACTAAGCAAGCTGTCTGCCGTTTTATCGGAGTACCCATTTAAGAACTGAAACATTTTTAAATATATTTGAGTCCTTTTTAGGTTTTGACGAAGAAAAAATATCTAATCTAATAACTAAAGAGTTTAATACTGAAAGTTTGTTGATGAGAATGGTGCCAGTGACTATGAACCTATTCGTTTTGTATTTGTTCTGTATACGTGTAATACTGTTTCGTTGTTTCCGTTTCTTAAGACCAAAATAATAAAAACAAAAAACGTGCTTTTTCATCTTTTTCGATTATGAAATTAATGCTCGTTAAATAAGATTTTAAGCTTTCTAAAATGTCAATGTTACATTGGACGGTGTCAAAAATGGAAAGCAGCTATATACTGAAGATGACTACATATTTGGATTTTCTAAACTATTGTGGTAAGGAATTTTATATATAATGTTTAGATGTGATGTATGTTTTGGATTGGTTTGGATGAATAGGCTAGTTATGTTATTGTCTCTTTATTTGTTTGCCAAGATTTCGGAACCGTATGATTCCTTCTTCAGGGCTTCTAAATTGCAATATAACAATAAAAACATGAAGCCAAATATGAAATTATAAAATTCACCCAATGCGAGAATACCAATAAAGGTATCCACAATCAACAATTTAAAATCTTCACAAAACCAATTGTAATATATAAATTTATTCGGCGTATAATAAACATATGAATGTAATAAATAAAAATGTGCAATTATATACAAGTCTGTCATAAAACTAATTTTAACATAAACAAGGAAAACGTATCTTGATACTTTAAAATTTAGAACTGATTGAGATGCATTCAAAAAACGATACAATTTATTAATCAATGGTTTCAAAATGATTTTGTGACAGCCTTGTATATAATTGCACATTTTTATTTATTATATTTATATGTTTATTATACACCGAATGAATTTATATATTATAACTGGTTCTGTGAAGATTTTAAATTGTTGATTATGGATAGTTTTATTGGTATGCTCGCATTTTTTATAAACTTATATTTTGCTTCATGTTTTTATTGTTATATTGTAATTTAGAAGCCCTGAAGAAGGAACCATACGTTTCCGAAATCTTGGCAAACAAATAAAGAGACAATAACATAACCAGCTTATTGATCCAAACTCGTAATATATCACATTTATCACTAAATGATCGTGAATTACAAACTTATATAATGTTTAGATCTTAAACAAACCACACTCACTTTGCATTTTCTTTCATTCATGACCTGGTTTAAAATAATAAATATATGCATTGGAGGTTTCGAAGCCGATTATTTCGAAAACGATTAGTACCAGAAACAATTATAAAATATACCTTTTTAATAAGCACTTAGGAGAATCGAGTTTTTGATATTTAAATAAGTACCTCAGCGTCTGCTATTTAGAAAAATCTGGATGGTGACACCCTCTATTAAAGTCAAGAAACACTTGAACGCTTAATTTCGGATGATTACGCCGCTTCATTGAAAAATGATTAGGAAAAGTTGGAAATAAAAAAACGTGTTATGACATTCTTTTCAAAATTCTATAGTTTAGATTGAATTAAGCATGTTCTGCATAAGGTATAATAAAACATTTTTTAACACCATATTGCATTATAAGTTTGCCTTTTTCCAGAGTAACTTGTTAAAATATGTTTTCAATCAAATCAACCTATGCTTGCTATTCACAGTTAGTTTCAATGAAGAATGGGGTGTTCGAATTAAATCGGCTCTAATATGAGATAAATGCTTGATACTGCATGTTGTAGTTAAGGCCACAATTCAATAAGCCGCCGTCACTGCAATTTTAGTTGTTACGATAACTGTTTCAGAACTGACTAAAACTTCGATATTATTATGACGCTGAGCAACATTGACTTTAGCGCTTCCTTCGTATTCATGGCAAGCAACATATTGTTCCTGCTTATCTATATTGACAAATTAACACCAGATAACGATAATTTTTTGACGTCCCGAAGCACGTGGTGCAAGCAACAGTTGAAAGCTGACCACCACAAAGCTTCTCCACAAACTTCGACAAAACGTCGCCTCATTTATCTGATCAACTGTTGGGCTCAACGGATTCGCGTACCACGAGACAAGAATAAAATTAATAGGGGCGTGATTGTTTTTGTTAAGTTCGACAACAATAATTATCCACGTACGTGTTTAGTTGTCCTGGTGATCCGGCGTTGTTCCTCGGGGTGTTCGGGATGTATCACAGTCACACCGCATCGGAAACGTCCTTGTGGATCCTGTAGGACGTCGCGCCAAGGATCGAACGAGTATTTAGACTGCACCGGGCATCGCGCGGGTCCTGTGCACTGCAAGCCAGGTTTTCGCGGACTGCCGCAAGGATAACAAACTCGCCGCGAGCCTAGGACCGCGCGCAAGCGTTCGCTCCAAAAACGATTTCGTGAGGACAGTTTTTTTTTTGGAGAATCTGATTCAGGGATAATTTTGGATGAAGTGTGAAAAGGCTGAAAGGATATATTAAAACTTGTTGTATTGATTTAAACAGTTTTAGATTGAATTCCTGTGGACTTCATTTAAGACTAATGATAACTTCCACTAGCTTATCTCAGTATACTGAGTGGTATATGTGGATGAAGTAAATATAGTGGCAAAAAATTCTAAATATCCGAAAAATAGACAATTACTTATAGCAGGGCCTGAAGTGTATTCCAGGATCGCATTGACTTAGGCCGGTGGTCGGCAATGCGCGAATCGCGGCTTCTTGCCTCGTAAGCGGCTCTTCCACAAAATACCATCAGAAAGTTGAAATGACAGCGTTTGACAGGTGACTCAAAATGCGATTTTAGACAAATTTTTCAAATAAAAAATACCCAAAAATGTCTTGTTTTTGATATACAGGGTGTTAAAATCAAAATTAAAATATATTTTTTTTTTATTCCTGAACTATAAAATATATCGACTTCAAATTTGGTGAAAATCATAATGACATAAAACAAAATAAAAACAAGGGACATGAGGTAAACCAGTAACGTGCGCTGCGGTAATGCAGATTACCGTTTTTTAATAGGGATGTGCATTTTTGGACAAAAACTCCCCAGCACTGGCGGACTAACGGGAGGTCGACAGCAGCGGTTCGCCCTGGGCCTCACTTGCAGGGGGGCCCAATTTTCAACTTAAGTAATTTAATAACTGAATTAAAATATGTTAAAAATCTACCATTAAATTAGTATGTAGTAGTATAGGAAAATCTACAAATGACCCTATTATTTAAGCAGGCACCTTGAACGATACTTTTTCTGTCAACTAGTCAACCAATTAGTTTTTCAGGCTCGTTCTCAGGTTATCGTTGCTATAGCTATGGCACCGGAATATTTGCATTCGATAATAAAATACCAGTATCAAAGGTCAAACCAACGTTATTTAGAATTAAATCACTCAATTTTAATTTTAAGGAGAGCTGTGCGGAATTTTATGAATATGCTAAAAATAAAAAAGAACTTTTGACTACAGCAAAATCTAACGAAAAATATTTATTCAAATTTAAAACTTGAATGTGGAATATCAATAAAAATAAACATATTACATCTCAGATTTTTTCATATTACTTTACACACCTAACGGAACCCCCATTTTAACAACTTTTTTCAACATAGGTAATTTTCTACTTCTCATATAAGGCGTTTGACCTTGATGCACAGAAATTTTTGCCTGCGGCTCTTTTTTTTAACCACATAACCATACCATAAGGACCTTGATAATGGATATCATCTGATTTTTATTGATTTTCAAAATGAATAAATTATTTATATCGTACACATGGCACGGGTAGGGGCCCAGTAGTAAATGCCGCCCCGGGCCTCCGAGGATGTTACTCCGCCACTGCTCCCCAGTCCTTAAAAATTGACGTTCTTATTGAAATATTGTGAAATCTCAACCAGTGTCATTGCCACCGACAACGCTTGAAGGGTGATAGATAATAAGATTTTAAAAATTGTTTTCAAATAAAATAGTATTCCAAAAATGTTCTGATTTTGATATACAGGGTCCGCCATCTAAAACTKCCCAGGCTCGTATTTTCTTAATTTTTTTAGGTACAACCTTAAGTTATATGTCAAATTGTACGTCTTTTTAAACTCTTTAAAGATAGCTTAGTGGGTGTCCAAAAAATTTTTTTGCAGATTATCATATTTTGTATTTAAAGTTAATTTTTGTCAATATTGTTTAACCTTACCCCGTATAATAAATATTGCTTCATAGTTGAATGCCGACTTTTGTCTTCTACAATTTGTGTCATTACCATGTATCCGTAATTTTGACTCCTTCTTAGTGAATAACAAGAAAAACTAGTCGCAGCCATGTTCGTGCGCGATGTAGAAAACCAAACTATAGCCTCATCGCAGGATTTTGTTTTATAGCCTCTCTCTCTTTAGAACGAACTTTGTACTTGATTTATTTAAGTTACTCAAAATTTTGGGGTTTTGTGTGCAGCGATGGGTATGTGGCATAATTTGTACCATAATAAGTTAGTAAACTAACGCTTAAAAAATTGTAAACAGCCCTATAGCAGAACATGGCTGCGACTAGTTTTCCTTGTTTTTCACTAAGAAGGAGTCAAAATTACGGATACATGGTAATGACACAAATTGAAGAAGACAAAAATCGGCATCCAACTATGGAGCAATATTTATTATACGGGGTAAGGTTAAAAAATATTTACAAAAATTAACTTTATTTGCAACACTCACTGTGCTATTTTTAAAAAAAGACCTACAATTTGACATATAACTTAAGGTTGTACCTAAAAAAACAAAGAAAATACGAGCCTGGGGAGTTTTGGGTGGCGGACCCTGTATAGGTAGGGTGTTAAAGTTACATTTAAAAATATATTTTTTAATTTATTAACATCCTGCATATAAAAAAACCATTGTTGATTTTTTTAAATTCTAACAAAGTTTTTAAAATCACATTTTTGTCACCTGTTTTTCAATAAAAACATCAATTTTTAATGACTAAGGAATCGTTTTAGGGCAAACATCAAGGATACTTGTTTTCTTTAGAATTGATTGGATATTGTAAAACTTTTAGTTTTGTTTAAAAGTCCACATGCCTAGAAGTTCTATTGAAAAACGGGAGTTTGCATTACCCCAACGCACGCCATTGGTGCCTAAAAAATTCCAGATTACTTGTTTTTATTATAATTTATGTCGTTATAATTACCCCCAAATTTGAAGTAGACATCTTTTATAGTTTAGGAATAATTTAAAAAAAAATAAATTTAACACCCTGTACAACAAAAACAAAAAACAAAGAAGTTTTTAAAACAGCGATTTCTATCACCTGTCAAACATTGTTGATGTATTGCGAGGACATCCTGTATATAAAATTACCTCTTTTACTCAACATTTTGGAAGACAAACTTTGATGCCACGCCTGCTAAAACATCATCAACAAAATAAGTCTGATATTGACATTTATTATTTCAAAACAACACATAAACGTATACATGTATACAAGCTCTTCTCAACAGGTTTCCGAAATCCAGAAATAGCAAAGCGACATTAGCCTTTGTTAAAAAACTGAATATTTATAATATGTTACATTGATTCTAACAAAACAATCTCTTTGCTATCTATATTTACAAAATAACATGTCCTGATTGACTGATTGATTGGTCATCGTCGAGCGTGAACTATTGAAGCTAAACACATGAAATTTGGCCAATTTTGTATAATCTGCACCTATGGGGATGAAACAGAAGTTTAAAGTTTGTATGGAAGTCGATCATTTTTCAAACTAGAAACATGAAACTCGTTCTAGCGTTTTTCCGCCCTCAAGGTGGTGAAATGGAAGATGAAATTCTGCATGGTGGTTTAGTTTAAGTTAATTTAAATTAAAAACATAGATTATTATTATTTGGGCTTTTGATTAGAAAACAATAAGTACACGTTTTAGGGCGGTGTTTTAATTCACTTGTGAGAGAGTAAAATAAAGGTAATTAAGGTAAATTATGTATTGAAGCTATTGTTGAGAAATTAATGCACACCTATTTAACTGTTTTCTTTACTTGGTGCCACCATAGCAAGCTTTAACCGGGAATCTCTCAAGGTCGCTCTACTGGGGGATTCACGTCACCACTCCTCCGTACCGTGCTCTCTAGATTGCTCGGGGGGTTCCAAAGAACGCTTTATTTGGAACCACCAAGGCGATTGTCAGCGGGGAATCCTTCGCGGATGCTTTACAGCGGAATTCAACTTCACCGTCCCTATAACACTACACCCAACGGACACTGATCCCCCTTTATTACATAGAGTTTGCTTATGCCATCATGTATAATCGTACGCTAACACACTTTTGCTTACAAGCCGCACGCGTACAGTGACCAGTTACGCGTTTCTCTTCCATATCCCCTTGATTGACAGCATTTTCTGGATATTTTTTCTCTACTGAGCTACTCAGTCCTTAAAGTGGATCTTCCCACTATAAAAAGGCGACGAAACGAAAGGCGTTGCAAATAGGAGGCATAAAAAGTTTGTTGTGTCAACCACTTGTGATATCACAAGTGCTGGAATTTCCGCTGAAGGTGGAAAAATGTGCACAAGTTGGTAACTATACTATGAAAGCACTGACCCGCTATCAGCTGACGCAAAACCAGTTCTATGCCGTCCTGTCTGCACTAGACCTAAACTGCACTGAAGAGCTGTAATGACAGCGAAATAGATCTATCTGCAGTTGGTTGAGGTGCAGACAGCACAGCATAGACATGCATTTTATTGCAAAAAATAAATTCAAGAGTACGCTTACACTAAGGTTGACACTCTTGATAGCTGACTCTCGCGGCTTTTGAGGCTTGCAACGTTGCTACGTTCTTGTTTTAGCAGATCCGCCAAATTTTAAATCTGTTCATCCTTTAAATGTTTTTTCTTTATACTTTTTCTGTTAAGTTTTAATTTCCATACAATAATACGTTTAATAGTACCGCATCCCCCATTCTAAAACCAGTAGCCAGTTTGTTAAGTATTGGTAGTCCACAAATTTTACGACGTGCCGTTGCATTTGCGAGAATTTAAAATAGCAATGTATTTGAAAATGAGCGACTTGTCCTTAGATGCAGACTTGAAACAAGTTTGGAGTGTTGGGCATTCCACACTAAATCCTAACAAATCAAGGAACGATACGAAATACGTACATAATTTTGAAGGAGTGGTGTGGGATTAGAAACCAACATATTAGCGAAAAAGTTATGGTGACGTACTTTATCTAAAGGGACGAAAAATTAAAAGCTCTAAGAGGTTTATGAGCAGAGTATTCAATGTTAAAAAGTACAATTTTATCACTTGCTCGACACTACCTCAAACGGAAAAATGTTGTTTATAAACCGATAAAGGTCAGTGCGTTTATTAATTCATAATGTAAAATTGGAAGACACATGCACCTAAAATATGAGCAGGTACTAAATATATTTTTGTATTTTAAGTAGCGATGATATTAGGAATATAGGGAGTATATGTAGGGCAATGGGGGAAGAATTATACAACCTTAATTTGCAGGAAATTCTTGAGCATGCGGATGGTGTGAGATTTTAATACGTGAATGATGTAGCACCTCTTAAATCCAAATTTTAATTGTTGCATTGATAAAAATTTTGGAATAAATTACAAGAAGTAATTGATATACTAATGTGATCCATAAACAAGAATTACAGATCTTCTCAAGGAACGCAAATTTCTAATAAAGGAATCACCAAATGTAGTAAATAAATAGAATCACTAAAATTTTCGTATGAAATATCGTCCTAAAAATCGTCAAACATTTTAAATATTTAAGCATATGTACTACCTAGAAAGAAAAATTTTTGTGTCACCACAAAAGTCAAGTTTTAAGTCAAACAAGAACAAGTACCACAAATTTTAATGTTGCTACTCCGCGGTTACTGCAGCACTTTCTAAATCAGAATCAAGTGAATGATATCTTCTAGTGGTAAACAATCCCAGATCTCATGGACGCACATTCGCAATTAACCTAAAGTTCTTGGTGACTGTGACAATTGCTGAAGTGTTTTATGCTATCCTATGGATATTCTCTGGGCGGTAACTCAGGGAATCTTGCAAGGCAATAAAAAATCGTACGCCGCCATATTGTAAAGGTTTGATGGGTTGTATGCAGCCTGAAGTTGTTTTCTTGGAAACGAACGTTTGATATGCCTACTTCGAACGTTCATCATGAAATCTTAAGCAGAATATGGATTCATCATTGAAGCAGATGAAGTTTCAATCTAGCTCCAAATTCAATTCGGCTTGACAATATTCTGAAGGTCGAGCAAAAAGTACTTCATACATTTTACTTCCACATAAAACAGATGAAAAGTATTGTATCGCAACAAAAATTTTTATTTGCTGAATCGCTTTAAATGTCTCGAAAACGTCCAAAAACAAATTCGAACAAAAAATTTCTTGTCTGTGTCTGTCGGTCTATATGTGGATGCGATAACTTTCAAAAGACGACATATGAACTTGAAATTTGGCATACATATGAATCTTAAATAGCCAAAGCGACCTATTATTTTTTTCCTTTCAGTATGTGATTAGTAGTATAATTACGAGTATTATTCGTCCCTATAAATTTTCAGTGCAGCAAACTGTTTAGAAGAAAGTGAAAAATATAATCAGTTAGAAAATTAAATTTCTCACAGAAAAGTGTTTTAAATTTTTTTCCAAACTTTTGACATTTTCGAAATATGTATTTCTAAGAAACTGGATTTGGACCCTGCCCACACGATTTTTTTTACTATCTATATAGAAAAGCAAATTTCTGATCGAAATGCACTCTTTCATTTTTTTGTAGGTATATAAAAAAACGATTTTAAAAATTTATGGTTTTTTGCTAATATTACAAGAACCGTTTGTCGTAGAAAAAAGTCTAGAAAAAAAATGCTCAAGACCTGATCGTATAATATAAAAAATAAAAGCGTAAATGTCATTTTGACAATTAAATGTGGAAGAATTGATTCAATTTTCAGCGGTTTTTAAAGTTGAGCAGTTATTTTTTATTTCTGTTTGGTTGTTTTATTTTTTAACATGACGTATAAAGCCAATACGATAAAAAATAAATTGTAGGGGCACATCACCGATTATTAATACAACATAGGTATCATATGATTTGGACTTCTGCGATTCCACTCTACAGGGAATTATTCATTAGCTTAACGCAGACAATTTAGCTTTAGAGATGAAGACAAGGTTGCACAATAACTGATAAACGTTAGAACTGAAATTGCTGAAGTATGTAACTACGAGTACATTCTCCACCATGTTTCAAGCGTTCGGCATTTATATGCACAGCTTGTTAAGTGAGCCAGCAATAACACTGCAAAATTAATTAAACTACGCCAATGTTTGTGTTTCACATGATTAACGGTATAAAGTGCAGACTGCAGAGTTCTCGTTAAACTAGAGTTCACTAGTAAGCATGTAATAGGGTTTTGTTATTAAATTACCTATTCACATGTATCTGTATAGAAGCTATAGTAATCCGTTAACAGTAAACTATAAATTAAGTCAAATTAAGAAATATAATATTTTTTCTGAAAGATCGCAGTCGCTTTTAAAGACTGACAAAATGTTATTAGTCTGACGTTTCGATTACGCGTTGTCTGTCAAAAAAGGAAATTCGTCCGACACAAGATTAAACAAAATTTTGAATGTAAATAAACAAATCACCAAGGACGCTAGATGTCATAGAAACAACGTGCCAACCTGATAAAATAGAAACCTAACGACGAAAAAGGTACTACCTACCTACACGAACCACTTGATAAAAGATAACTACAGAACAGTCTATTAAAATTATTAGTATACCTACAAATTTCTATGACTTCTTTTATTAGACGTTTGTGATAATATTTTTCGTTATGTAAAATTTTTGTTTTATCAAAGTCAATCATGTTTTTAATCAAATATGAGTGTTCAGCTACGGAAGATTTATCTATCTGTTGCAGCCTAGTAACACATATGTGTTCTTTTAAACGAGTACCTACTTTTCTTTTAGTTTGACCTATGTAACACTTGACGCAAGAAAAAGTAATTTTATAAACACCTTCACTCTCTAAATGTACTTTATCTTTAGTAGAACTTAAAATTTTATCTAAATTATTATATGTACTATCAATAACTAAAATATCATGTTTTCTAAGCATTTATCATCTATAATTTTTCCAAAAAGCCTWGTACATAAGGCAAACTCAACTTTAATTTACTTTGTCCTGGCTGAGAATTTACTTAGTTTGGATGAACACTTTTATTAAAAATTAACCAAATATTTTTATTGCTATAATCATTTCTTACTAGCCCTGATTTAAGATGATATATTTCTTATTGTAAAGAACTTTCGTCTGAGATCCTTTGTGCTCTAACAAATGTTCTTTTGAGTGAGAGGGTGGCGAGATGTGGCATGTAAATGTCTGTGTGTGTTGGTTTTCTGTACACCTTGTGTCCTAACTGTCCAGTGTTTATTTATTATGTAAATTTGGACATCCAAGAAAGGTAAACTACAATTGCTTTCTAGAAACCTACCTAAGTTTTCTATACCATGGTGCCAAATAACAAAAGTATCATCTACATACATATACCAACATTTTGGCTTAAACTGAAAACTTAACAATTTTCCATAAACAAATTGGACACTACAGGACTTAGAGGTGAACCCATTGCTTAACCTGATTTTTGTTCGTAAAAAAAATACCGCTCCATAAGAAATAGGTTGATTTTAAACATTGTTCAGAAAGGTTATCTAAAAATTTACGTCAGTTATTAGGGGAAGTATCTTTATTTCATAATGTTGCATGTTCCAGTAACTGTTATGTGCTTAATATGTCTGTTTCTACGTCTTATTCTAATTCATTCTTAGCTCGGATTTATTTTACTAGCAGAGTCGTAAAAAGCTGTCAATTCGTTAAAGCGTAGCTGGAAAATAGGAAACAAATTGTGCTTAAATTTGTATAAAAGTGTTTTGGTGTTACGTTCGTAATGACTTCAATACAAACAAGATGTGAACGAACTCGTTAAGAGTGGATGAGTTCGAAACCATTTAAACTTTAGAAATCGTTATCATAACTAGTAGTATATCCATGCACTTCAGAAGGTACCTACACATCGCCACAGCATACAGACAAGGTAAATATTTAACGAAAATGTCTATTATTTAACCTTTAGATTCAATGTGAATAATATACATATGACAAAAACACTATACATTTTGTTACAAATTGATAGGTACATTCATTATCCAGTAAGCCACTGTAAGAGGGAGAGCGTATAAATCCGGCATATTTCCATTGTATTTTGTCAGTCCCAGCTTTGGACTATGTGTTTAACTGTTTGATAAGCTTTTCCACACCCACAGCTGTGCGAGGGTTGATTGTCCCATTTGTACAACGTTTCTGCACAGATGCCGCATTTCGTTCTAATTATAATTCCGTACTCTGCGGAAGATCAAATCCAGCAGGTTTTTGGTAATTTCAGTGCCTTAGGAGGATCATATTCGTTTATTTCGTTTCCTTAATGTAGAATGTTAACACTTCTATTTATGGAAATTATTAGTAATTTAAATTTTGGTTGATTGTTCGAGAATGATCTCGGTCTTACGGGGTTCTTGATACGCCAAGAATTCAGGCAGCAATTTAGTTTACTGTGACCTGGTCTGATTTCGGGATATATTTGCTAATACTAAGGTTTTTAGACAGAATCCAGGCTCTATAGTTCGCGTCTGTATTAGTAGCTATGTCTATTCATTTGTTTTCCAGCAATGTCAAGAGAGTGAGAGAGATTACCAGATACATCTAGGTCACCACAAGTAACAAAAACCTATTCTTTACGAAGACCCGTGTGAGTACGTTTCTTGGCAATTGACGGAACTGCAGAGTAAATCTATTGTAATTTTTGGAGACAAAAAGAATCGGATAGTACCGTACATTTTGATCTGCAAAATTCTTTATTCACGAATTTAAAAAAAATATTATGGTAAGATTTATTCATAATTTGTCCTGTTTAAAACTTGTGGTAACTATAATATAACTATCAAAATATAGCTGAATAAACTGAGTAGGAAAGAAACATGTAGGTCTAAAAGTTTCATGGTCTTTAGCGCTTCGAATTGGAAAACTTGGCTTTTCACTACACTGTACAAGCAGAAAAGCACGGCAAGACCATTCCTTTTAACCTGCTTAATATTACACCATTAAACTTTTTCATTTAAGTTATCTTAAAATATTTCAAACCGCTGAGAACGCCAAAGAAATAAATTCCACATTACATTGGCCCGTAAATTTTCATCAAAAATGTGGGAAGTGTGCTATCCTTGCAGAGAATGGTCAATTGTCAGATTGACACAAAGTGATTTGCCTTTAGGTACCTATAAGAATAAATGGACAACGATTTATTATCGTCAAAAGTGGGAGTCAACATATTTGTATTGGCAGTGACTCCGCAGCCGGCGCCGGCATTACTTATGGAAACCGGTGCCGGCAATCTGTTTAGAAGCCGGCGCCGGTACGCTTTTTCAAAGCCGGAGCCGGCACCGGTCGTTCTTTGGTCAGGTGCCGGCATCCATATTAAAAATTGTGTACAAGGGACTTTAATAATAACAAAACTAAATAAAAATATGGAACTTTTATTTAAATGGCACTATTAAATAATTGGTAACTTATAGTAAGGAACAGAACATAATTACACATTAATATGAATATATATGTATATATGTGTATGAAAATTCAGTTTTTGGTTCGTTTTCGTTTTAGTCCCATTACAGTATTTCCATACCCCTTTGGCCGTCCCCACTTTTTCACTTTGCTTGGCATTTGTATGTCTTCTACTCGCATCATTCGTGTTGCTTCTACTGAAAAACACATACAATCAATCACTGGCACATTGCAACTATCAGAAAAATTGTGTGTTCTAAATTCATAATTCGAAAGTTTTTGATTCTTTACTATGAGCATATGTGACTGAAAAATTCAAAAGAACAATAAACATACCGGTAGGAATATTGATTAGAGTTGTAAGATTTATTTCAACTGTCATACCAACGTCTACCATTTCTGAGGCTACGGCATCACCTATGAAATAAAATATGAGTTTACTTAAAAATCCCATTTGTTAAAAATTGCCCAACTTACCACTGGACGCTTCCACCTCTTCTCTATCACTGTTTTAGGTTTTATTATGTGTATTGCTTTCTGTTGGCAGTTCATTACAATTAATCATTGGGATCAAATCATCTGGGCTGTCTTCAGTTAATTTATCTTTTGCATTGCACTGAAATTTGCTGGTTGACGTTTCAGTCCCAACATTATCTGTGCTGTCAGCAGTAATAATAACATCAGACTCTAATAGTTGAGCATCATTAGTGGTTAGCAAACCATCAAATAAATCAATAAGAACATCATCCTGTCGTTCAGACCAAAACTTCGCAATTGTATGTAAAAAATTTCAGTAGAAACTTCGATACAAAGTTGACTCATCTTTCTACCTTCCTCCTGCATTATTTTTAATTTTTCGTGATTATTTAAAATTCTCGGTCTGGAAGGATTTAATTCCACCACTGCGGTGTCACAAGAATTATGATTTTCGATATTATATGAGTTTATTGCGCAATTGTTTATGACCGTCTCCAAATACGACCTAGTCCATCTAGTGAGGCATAGATTGACATCAAATAAAGTGTAACGTGAATTTAGAAATTTGTAAGGAAAAAGGTTGCAGTTACCGCCATGTGACAGATTCTGTGTATTCCATATAACAGAATCGCGCATAGTTGAACAATCTCTATAGGAAAACATTAGAAGAGCTGAACAAAGTTGAAATCGTGTTATGACTCCTGACCAAGATAAGCTTGGAAACTTGATTAACCAGCTAAATGTATGGAAGGTGGGAAGGGCCCAGAGTTGGCAGACCAGGTCAAGGGAGGCGACAGCTGCCCCCCCTTGCCCCCCCTCCTTCGGTACGCCCATGTCTATCGCCCTCTTTCTAAAAGAGAGCCATTTTTGTAGCATGACAAATGGCAATGATCGTTATCCTTTTAACTAGAGTGTTGCATAATCTAAACATATTAAGTATTTTATTCTTTACGAAACATTTTCTGATATCATAGATTTAATTTATTTAATTCGTGCAAGGCAAGACTTTTTGGAAGCATTTGGAAATTTTTCTTTCAATATTTTCATCGTGCCTAGCCTGTAGTTGTGCAAGTTTATATTTAAATATTTTATGAGTAACAATAATAATTGGTACGAAGTGTTGCCTAAGGTTCTAATATACAATTATGGGAAACGAAACGGAATAGATAAAGTCGTTTGCACTTGACTCCTTTAAGAGGGGCATTTACTTGAAGCGATCGGGCAGAAATGTAAACTATGCAACCCGTATTACCAGCGGGACATGGGACGTAAGAGGGTAGCCGATAGGTTGAAATCACGCAAAGATCGTACGAGCAACAGACGGGCTAAACTAATATTCGGAAAATTGCTGACTGTAGTGTGTGCATAAAAAAGCAAGCATGATATTAGTAACTTACTATGATATTATACCAAGTTATTCAAAATATGGAATAACCCATTTATTTCTGTAAATATGAACTATATAACATTTCATTCTAACTGCATGTCGACTATGATTTCTGGAGGAACTTTTATAAAAAATTTCCTTCCGTTTTCCCATTGCTTCGGCAGACAGTAAATTAATGTGAAAGAGCTTTTAAAATTAAATTGTCACGTGTATTTAGACAAACAATCTTAGAAATCCAGTCATATCGGAATAGATCGTATACCGCTCGATCATTCCCGACAGGTTTGTATCTTAGCCTCACTGTTCACTGGATACCACGCGACGGACCTGGTGGGGATGGGCATTCGCATTCCGCGCTCGTGACAGACTCGTGCGAAAGGGTTTACGGTTTTAGATTTTTTGAATGTTTTTACTCATTTATCGTGCTCATGTTTTTGGTAGTGTACAAAGAAATATGTAGCTACAACGTGGAGTTCGAATTTTTCGTTTATGTGCCTTAGTTTTCGAGAAATAGCTCGCCAAAAATACCCATTTTTAAGCAAAATATAACAACAAATATTTACATTACCGTGCCAATTTCAGAAAAAAACTCGGACTCTACATTGTAGCTACATCTTTTGTCATTGCCATGTCGAAATTTCACTTCGAAAAAGTTTCGAATAACTCGGTAAAATGTAAAACGGTAGGTGCTTAAAATGACCCGTTTCGCTCTAGGTAAACGCCCCTCTTAATAAACGTATGTAATCAGTAAAACAGATAGACATGCCTACTAATATAAAATAAGTATAGCAGTGAGTAAAAATATATTAAAGGAATTATACACATGCAAAAAGTATCAATACGTCTACCTCTAATGACTGCAGTAAATTATTTCCTTTTAAAGCAGTCTAAATTATTGAAAGCTTATTCTATATGACTTAATGGCAAGCTCATTGAATAATAAGCAAACTACGAATCAACTATATAAAGAAATAGTGTCACAAAGAATACGTGAAGTTTATATAACCAAAGCCAAAAACGAGTGATTATTTCAATGAGGTAATATAACTGCAAATAAATTTTTCCTTCTTGTTGCAACTTGGGGATTATGGCTTTGCTGTAAATGTTATAATGGCTAGCGTCTTAAATATTTTGTTGGGAAAATGAAATGCGCCAGTCTAGCTATTCTTAACATTAGATTTACATTTATGGCAACAAAATGTACAATAAAACATTTAGTAAAGATTTGCATGATTGACTTTCTTCAAAACCCGTTGAGAACAAGTATCCAAATATCCATTAACTTATTAATTAATTATAGCCTGATAAAGTCTCTGGGTGGCTGAAATCCAAAAGTTGCCGTAATATTTCAAGTTATCGTTTAGATTGGTTCCTAGCCAACAAACTTTCTTTACTCGACACTGTGTATCTATCAATTGAAAAGATATTAATTATCCTTGAGTGGCGGAAGAATTTGGCAACCTTTCTATACCAGTGATGCAAATACCGGCAAAAGTAGCTACTCTATAATTAGGATGGAGCAGAATCATAATAACGATTCATGGACAATTGTTATTTGTTTATGAGTGGAAATAACCATGCCATAGTTATATGTAAATAGTTTATTTCTAATTTAAATTATTTTTCTATTTAAATTGCAAGCCTTCGGCTGCATTTCTTGTCTGTCTTGCCTGTTTTTTGCATGGCATAGCTTACCCGAATATATAGGTTAGCACTTTTAAACCAGACAATTAGTGCTGTTAAAAGTACTCCTTTAGTATTTATTACATCATAAACAATAATATATGTATCAACATCAACTCTTTCTCCACATGACATGCTAAATGCGAAACTCTAGATACAGTGTAAATCATTGTCGTTGGGATTGCAGCCTACATATTAGACAGTAAAATAATAGGATACAACTAATGTACCTAAATCTTATGACCTATTAGTTCAAGCATAGCTCATTGGTTAACTTGATTCGTTTTCGATATATAGAGCGTTTTTCCTGTTTGACCAAAATGTTTAAACATATGTTAATTAATATTTCCAGTAGCACAAAACTGACGTTTCCGAAGATATTACAAGCTTTTTTAAGGGACACTATATTTTGTCAATACATCCCCCTCGTCTTTATCTGTCCAAAAATTTAATACAGTGTGT
Organism: Rhyzopertha dominica; assembly: GCA_025024175.1. NCBI lineage: Eukaryota > Metazoa > Arthropoda > Insecta > Coleoptera > Bostrichidae > Rhyzopertha > Rhyzopertha dominica. The sequence goes on from QCXZ01000041.1 coordinate 33,625,437, forward strand.
ATGTTGTATATTTTTATATATTGCATTAAGTTTTATGTATTTCTTAAACTACAACCATAACCAAGCTTCTCTATGTGTAAGTATTATATGAAATAATAAAATAATAATAATAATTTATTGGGTAACAAAACAAGTTACACAATAGGAAGGAGTTAGCACAATGCTATCTACCACTCCTCTCCAAATCTAAATACATGTATAAGCACCAAAGTAAAGAAAACAATATAGCTACTGCGAAACATATAACAGCAGTTAATACGTAATTAAAATTAATTCCATATCAAAGAAAAATATATAACAACTGTTCATTAATAGTCTACAAGTAGAAGAGATATGACTGCCGACTTAAATTGAGATAAACTTAAATTTAAATATTCTAAATATTTGTTAAGTAATACAGGTGCACAGTAACAAAAGCAAGCACTGAACCTGTTGGTATGGTGTGGTGGTAGTGTAAAGCTGTCCGTTCTGATATTCACCGAATGAATATCAGATCTCCTCCTCAATAAAATAAACAGATAAACAGGGACACCGGTATGCAGAAGTTTGTACAAAAATACAGCATACAAATAATACATTGTATTGAGACAAAAAATCATAGTAAATAAAACCACAGTAAAAAATATGAGGGTATATAAGGGATTGGACTAACTTTAATTTAACATCTGAAGAGAGAAATTTCTTAAAACTATACAGTGACTTTAACTTCCACATAGTAACTCGGCAAACGTGCTGGATTTGGTCATCAAATGACAACTTATTATCAATGACAATACCAAATTCTTTACGGATGTAACCCACTCAATACTCTCACTTTTTATGCACAAAGAAAGATTTAGTTGATTAGGTTGATTACTGTGTCTTCTGGAAGGGCCAATACACAATGCTTTAGTTTTGCCATGATTAAATCTTAAGCCATGTTTCTCACAAAAATTTGCAATACTATCAAGTTCAATATTCATCAGATCTATAGCCTGTTTAAAATCCTTTAACTGAAACGAATAATACACCTGGATGTCATCTGCATATAAGTGAACATCAGCACAATGCAGCATTTTACGAATATCAAATATGTAAACAGAAAAAAAAACAGAGGACCCAGAATGCTGCCTTGGGAACACCGGCGCGTATAGCRTCCAAGTTAGAACAGTCGGTATTTGAGATTACTACTCTTTGGTATCGGTCTGTGAGATAACTTGACACCCAATCGCAAGCTGCACTCCCAAAGCCTATGTTTTGCAATAAGCAGTTCGTGGTTAACAAGATCAAAAGCTTTGGATTGATCGAGCAAAACCAAAAATGTAAGTAATGTCTTGTCCGTCGCTACCACGATATTTTAAAAGTGCCGTGTGTGTACCATGGCTTTTTCGAAAACCAGATTCCAAATAACTCTTAATCTGAGCAGCTACCAATTTTTCGAAAACCTTAGAAATTGTTGGAAGTGTTGAAATAGGTCGCAAATCGCCAAATGCGTTTGGTGATGCTACTTTTGAAATAGGTCGACTATTAGCATTTTCCACAACTCTGGAAAAATAGTGTCCAGTATCATTTCATTAAAAATGTTTGTAATATATATTCACAACAAAATGGCACGACCAACGACAGCAACGACATTATATTTTGTCATTAAATCCCCTTCGTCTTTATCTGTCAAAAAATTTAATACAGTGTGTATGTTGCATATTTTTATATATTGCATTAAGTTTTATGTATTTCTTAAACTACAGCCATAACCAAGCTTCTCTGTGTGTGAGTATTATATGAAATATTAAAATAATAATAAATAAAAATTATTGCAAAAAAGAAATAAAAATATTTAATTTTAGGTTTGAAAATATGTTTAGCTGACGATTTTTGGGACAACTAAGCAACGCAGGTGGCTTTGAATGCTTTTTCCTACTGCGCTTATGTGCATATATTTTTGTTTTTTGTTCTTAAATAAAGTTAAAAGGTTTGGAAGTAAGAAGATCTGAAGTTATAGTCAGTGGCTGATTAATATATAGTTTATTATAACGTACTACAATAATTCGAAAACTGAACACTTTGCAAAATATGCTATATCATTTTATCGAGCACTCTACTATAACTTTTATTTGAAACATTTATCTTCAAGATGATAATAATAATAATAATAAAAATAATAATAATAATATAGCTTTATGCAGCAATAAACAACAACAAAAAAAAATATGTTTACAAGGGTTCTATATGAATTCTTAGCAATTATAGGAATGCTTTCGAAGTGAATATCGTAGCAGTCAGATACCAGATTGAAGTTGTCGCACATCGTTGTTACTACAGCTCTTGTTAGTATAGTGGTGCGACTGGTCCTGCAGTAGAATGTCGAAGCACATCTAGAGTTAAATTGGGGACAGAAAACATGAGTTTAGATAAAACATAAGGGCAGTCTAATTGATTGTGTAAAAGCTTCAAGAGAAACTTGACACTGAATACGGCTCGTTTGGTTTAAAGAGAAACCAACATAAATCTGGCTAGGAGGACAAATTGGTCCAATCCTCTATCGGGATAAACTCCGTCCACAATAAAAGCTAAGAATTTTAGCAAGCGCCTTTTAACAGTTTCAATCAAGTCAAGCGTACTCCAGTTTTGATCGTATTAGACAGTAATACAATTGTAGCGATTTGACGTTTTTAAATTCACGACAGTTTCTGTACGTAAAGCCTAGTAGTTTAAAGGCATCTTTAACTTGTTCCGAAATGTGGATATTGGAAGTAAATTTTTCATCAAAAATAATACCAAGATCCGTGAAATGCGAAAAACGTTGTAAAGTGACATTATCGCTGCTGTAGCGATAATATATGGGAAAGAGTTTACGAGAATTTTGTTAATGTTAAGAGAGAGCTTGCTTTGTGAGCACCATTGCGATAAAGCATTTAAATCGTGCTGTAAGGCTAAACAGTCAGATGTGGAAGCAACATTGCAGAAAATCTTAAAATGATCGGCGTAAAATAGCTTTTGACACTCCAAAACATCAATAATGTCATTGATATAAAGTATAAAAAGAGGACCTAAGGTTGATCCCTGAGGCACTCCAGAGATCGCAACAAATATGGTAGATTTAAAGGTAGCTACGATATCGGACGAACTGGTGTCTGTTATTTAGATAGGATGAAACTAATAGAATTAAAGCGGGAGAAAATCCAAATGTTTCGAGCTTAACTAACAGAATGCTGTGATCGACYGTGTCAAATGCTTTGCGAAAGTCGACCAGTGAGCAACAGTCCAAAGCCGCAGCTTTGAACTAAATGAAACAAACAAGAGTTGAAGATGGACTCAAAGCAGTTGATGATTTTATTTAAAAAAATATATAAGTTGTATAGTTTGCTAGTCAAAAACAAAACACCTTGTATAAATGTGCTGTATCGCTTTATCGAGTACTTTTTGATTACTACAACTATAACTATACTATAACTTGGCCACCCCTTGTGACCGCTATGACAATATACGTTTTAGATCTTGCAGTAATTGACTAGTTCCGAGTTTTAACATCGCATTCTGACTTTAAACACCGAATTTCTAGTTTAAACAAGAAATTACGAGTTTAAACTAAAATATAATAATAAAAAGCAACATGGCAGTATTGCATAGGTAGCGGTTGCTTGTTGCTTAGCTTCATCTTCAAACGATTTTCTAAAATCTCTTTACTGTTCATGGTATCTTCTTTGGCTGAGTAATTTCACTATAAGATGATGATTTTAAATCGATACAGTTGATTATGCSGCATGACATCCTTCTTGAGTACTAATTTTAATCATGGGCATATATCACATACTTGAAGAGATAATGCTTTAATAATCTGATGCTCCTTATCTTCGTTACAAGACAATCTCATCACATTTGTTTAATTCTAAAATACGTCATTTGATGACGAACCGAAATGGTTGAAGTAGCCAGGTTGTTCATTAAAAAAATATTCGCAGTAGGCAGAGATATTTTTTCATGCGTAATGGACTGTTTCGCACGTCTCGTAATTGTTGTATCTTTGGTTGCCTAACTCTTGACAACTGCAGTCGACAAGCAATCGTAAACTAATAACAAACTTATCGCTTTTCGCGCCGTGCTATTACTGTTTTGGTTTTCCAAATTTTATAAAAATCATTTTTAATACTAAATTTTGCGAAGTCTTCTAGATCTGAAATTGTGAATTGTATTCACTACTGAACTAAAGGCTTTTTATTAAAAAGTTGCTTTAGAAATGGAGTTTGGGAATTTTTCATTCCAACCTGCCTGGGGGAGTTTCGACAGCTTTTCCTGAAGTTGTTGTCATCTATGAACAATTTAAAAGCATCCTTCACAGAAATATAAATTTGTTTCGTGAAACTTTAAGCTGTTTGCTTAAACAGGGAAGCGGAATAACTAGAAAAACCAGAATAATTTAATGAGGCTGCACAAGAAATACTCTTTTGAATGATAAAAACTTCTATTGGACATCTGTCTTTGAACTTTCTGTTGGAGCATGTCATCAACTAGAAAATATTTACATCTGCACCCATATCGTGTCTAATCCATTCAATAATTACAAGTGGAGTACATTTCTTATAAGTAGTATTTAAATAACGTTGCAAACAACAATGAAGTACTTGAGGAAACATCCTTTACGGACGAAGCTTCTGGCTATGCAGTCAAAAATATGAAAATTTGGGCAACAGTATCATCATGCTGTTGTAGAAGAACCTCTCCATCCACAAAAAGTTAATGCTGGGCAGAAAAGAAAAATTACTGGCCCAATTTTTTATTTGGTTTCAGGAACGTTAAATACAAACCGTTATCAAAATGAAATCGTTACAGCACTCACGAATTCCAAGATGACTGTTTTTAACAAGATGGTGCACATTGCACATTAGAAAACATAGATTTTCTAAGAAACCTTTTTCGATGACCGAATAATCAGCAGGAATACGACAAATGATTGTGACACTAGGTCATAATACTTAACCCAATGCGACTTTTTTCTTTGACCATACGTAAAAAATTCAATTTATGACCTGTATCAAATGCAGATGATATAAGAAAACGCATTCAAGAGAAAATTGATAAAATTAGTGCCAATTCAGTGATGTTAGACAGCGCGATAAGCAATGTCCAAGATCTGGTAAATGCATTGAGGGGGAAGAAAGGCATTTCCAACAGTTTTTATAATAAATTATTATAACTGAAAAAATGTGAGATTGTTAAGAGTACGGTTGCCATACCTTGTGATCATGAAAAAACTTTATTTATTGAAAGATAATATGTTTTCGGATAGATCGCTGTCACTACAAAACAATGATAAAAATTATTTATCTGAGGTTTCGATTTATCTGACGTTTTTGTCAAAGACAAGAACCTCAAAATATCGTATAACACGACTTCAAACAAAATTTTGAAAGTTAATAAATCATCAAGAAAGCGAGGTGTCTTAGAAACAATGTGCCAACCTGATAAAATTTAAGCCTAACGACGAAAAAGGAACTACCTACCTACTAGATATACACGAACTACTTGATACAAAATATGTATAAAATAGGCTTCCAAATGCCACCCAACTCATAATTTCCACAATCCCTATTAAATTATTAGTATTCCTACAAATTTCTATAGTTTCTTTTATTAGACGTTTGTGATAATACTTMTCTCTATGCAAAAATTTTGTTTATCAAAGTCAATAATGTTTGTTTAGCTACGAAGATCTGTTGCAGCCCAGTAGCACGTGTGTTCTTTCAAACGCATACCTACTTTTCTTCTAACTTAACCTATGTAACACTTACCACAAGAGCAAGTAATTTTGTAAACACCTTCACTTTCGAAATGTACTTTATATTTAGTAAAACTTAAAATTTTATCTAAATTATATATGTACTATCAACAACTAAAATATAATATTTTCTAAGAATCCTCTTTAATTTTTCGGAAAGGCCTTGAACATAAGGCAAACTCAACTTTTTGTAAAGAACTTTCGTCTGAGATTCTTTTTGCTCTAACAAATAACGTCCTTATAAGACTATTCTTTTGAATGCGAGGGTGGTGAGTTGTGGCATGTAAATATCTGTCTATGTGCGTTGGTTTTCTGTAAACCTTGTGTCCTAACTGTCCAATGTTTACTCTGTAAATTTGGATAACCAAGATAAACCATTGCTTTCTAATTCCATAGTAAATTTTATGAGAGGATTTGCCACCATAGGACTTAGAGGTGAACCCACTGCACAACCCGATTCTTGTTTCGTTGAAGTAAGAGTTTTGTGGTTATTATTAATGAGTGGCATGCAGTGATTAGAGTTGGTTGCTTTAAAGTTCAGGTTATGTTTGTTAGAGTTTGGTATAGTTTGGCATCTGTTGTGAACTGTTTTGACTTCCAAGTTGCCACCAAGAAGACCTAATCAAAGGCGTGCAAAACAATTGTTTAAAAATATTACTCACTCTAAAGCATTATTTAATGAACACCCATTATTTGCGAAACTAAAGAGGACTAGAGCCTGCCAAGATCTCTATTTAGACGAAAATGCAGTCTGCACATTATTTAGCCTGTGACGAATTCATGCTTTGGGTGCTAAAAACCCGCCCGTCTGCTGCTTTTCCGCGTGCGGATCCCGTTAGCCAGGAAATTTGCCAGAAAAACAAAACCGTGTTTGTACAGCTGAATATCGCTCACGTTGCAATAAAGATTTCTTGTCTGACGATTTTCTCGCCCAGCTCCCGTTAAAAAGTCCGTATGGTACGTGACAGTCGAGGCGTAGTCCAATTTTATCCAAGTATTAGCGCAATATGCAGGGTAATCTCAGTACCGCCCGCATCAGCAGCGAAGCGTATTTTTTAAATATCCTAATAGATACTTAGCTGAACATTTAGGTAATCGTTAATGACTTAAAACTTATTTTAATTGTTTGACAGTACTAGCCCCCTTGATGAAAATGACGTATTTGTTCAAATTTAGCCCCGGAGCACCAGCTTTATGAGGCGACAATTCTTGCAGAGGTTCTTCTTAGGATATAAGGTAAAAACACCAAATAAGGCCACATTAGGCATTGAGCAAATGTTCTTCCTACAATTAATTTTTTGTATAATATTAGTTATTTGTCTACATAGCTTTTAGCTTTTAATATATTCTCAATAAAATAGATGGTTAATTTACAGTTTAAATTAGAACAAAAGACATTCTTATGTATAAAAATACGCACTTTGGCCTTATTGGGAACAAGGGATCCTATCGAAGTATTTGATAAAAAAATCTGATATTAAATAAGAAAAGACAAAATTAACATACTTTAATAAACATTTTAAAGTTGACATTTGTGACACACGTATTGCCCTTATGTAGTCCTACACGTTCTCCTGGAACATTACGAAAACAACACACTCAGGCGCATCTCTCGTTACCTTCGGTACTGCAGAATTAGGTGCCTTTTACCTTTTCACACTGAGTTTTGATCTCTGGTGATCTCTTCGTTGTCTTCGCCATCAACTTTCTCATTAGAACTTATACATGAATTTCTGGTGTAAAATTTCCATTTTTATTTCTTGAACCTTCAATTTTGCACTGCAAGAGCAATTTCAAACCAGTATCAGTGGTTTACTGAACATGAAATGGTTATTGGAGTAAAATGTGTTTACAGGCGAATAGAAGCTTTTACAATGACAACTTATAACTGCTGCATATGAAGAACAATCTATCCTTTTACAATAACAGCTGCAATTAATAGAAAAAATATTGCTTCAAACTTAGGTACTAAGTGGAAGCGCCACGGTTTTTCGTCCTTATTGATACATAGACAACTTCTTGCAGAGACCCAAATATTTTTAAAGACGTCAAATGCCAGAAAATTTATTGATTTTTCAACGTCTGTCATTGTGAGACAATATTCTATTTTGGATCTTTATTAAATATAATTGCTCTTCAAATGCGTCGATAATTGTAAGCGATCAATTAACTGAAGTACCACATATATTCACTGAAGGGTCAATATCGTTAGGTACGAGTACGTTGATTATACATAGTAACATAACGAGCACCTCGTAGTGAGTTACAAAATTAAACTGACATTTTATTTCTCTACCATTTCATCTACTGGTTCAAGTAAAAATGCAAAATTAATGGATTAATTTTGAAGGGAGTAATGCACTTTCAGCTGAATTCCTCCGATAAGTATTTCTTCTCCATGTTGAGATACTACTGCACGATATATATGTGTTCAGTATGGAATTTCGAAATACAATAAATTCGGTATCAAGTTGTGACGGTTAATAATCATGTACTAGTCGAATTCTGAATTTATTTGCGCACTTTCTAGCTAAGGAAATTAAATGTGATTGATTGATTACGCAATTGCATTGCATTGCATTGCATTGATTGCAAAACTGTTATTCTTATTTTTAATACGTTTAATTATTTCCGAAACTAATTTAATAAATTAGTGTGCACAAGAATTAAATGATACATGAACATAAATTATTTTCACTAATATATTAGTATTTACATTCTGGAATATCTGCATTTGGTTATAATAAAATGCATGGTACACGCTCTTAGAGCAAATTCTTCGACCACATTGTGTATTAAATTAATAATCAGCTTAAAGGTGTGATACCGTGAAAGATACAAAACTAAATCGTATGCAAAAACTAAGCTAACTACACATTCTGAAACTAGGTAGTAATAGAGAGATAAACAATTCTCATAACACCAATGTTTAAATATTTACCTACATTTTGGGATATATGTATAGTATGTGTATTTCTAATATTTCAGAAAATTCTTATTTCAATAAGGAGTGTCAAAATGTTCCTGCATGATGCAGATACAGATATCGCACTACACCAAGATTTAGTATCACAGTTGTCTAAACCCTCTTGTTTTAGAAACAAACAAAAATTCTTGTCTATGGGCTAACTATCTTTTGTAAACCGGAATATCAGAAGTCATGAAAATTGATCATGATAGTGCTATTATAAAATTCTTAATTTCTTGACTTTGCATGCACAACAGGCGAGGTTACACATTTGAAGATTCCGTTTTAGACTATTCGTGCTTGAAAGTGAAAAACAAAACTACAATTACTTATTAGTGTTTGAAGTGTAAGAATCAGTCGAATCCTTAGCAGCCCCAGATCTAGGGGGAGGGTAAACCGGGTACCTGCCCCGGGCAATTTATGGAGGCGCCAAGTTCATATATTTAATGTTTAATGTTTGTTTATTGTCTAACAGGTCTAACACATAATTACAGACAACAAATATAACCATGTAAAATAAAACATAATGATACATACTATACACAACAAATTTAACTAGTTCTAAATTTCTGCTCTGACTTCCAAAACAGGTCAACCAGACCGCTCGTTTCATTATAGTGGGTACAGGCTTGAAGCAAAGGTGACTTCCGTAGCTGAAATTAGGCAAGATAAAATAACGGCTCCCTTTAATACCCGGGCGAGACACTAAAGCTGAGCAGTCGAAATCACCATTTAACAATTTAAATAGTAAACCTAACAAGAACAATCTTTCTTCGAATTCTCATAGACGCTATATCAAATAATGTTAATAGAAGGGTATATTTCTTATTAACAGGTGGATAAAATCCAAACTGAAAGTAGTGTAAAATTTTTAAAAGTGTATTTTGAGTTGACTCAATTTGATGGACGTATTTTTCGTATTATGGATTCCATGCTACCGAACAATAATCGAGTCTGGATACAACAAAAGCACGGAAAGGGCGCACAAAGGTATCAACGCTGGTAAAATCAGAGGCGTTTCGTTTTATGAAACCCAACATTTAAATGGTTTTAGAGCAGATATTCGTAATATGGTAGCTGAAACTTAGTTTTGAGTCGAACGTAACACCTAAATCTTAAAAAATTAAGCATCGATGTAGTGTAATGCCCCCTTTGTTATACTGAAAGGCTACCCCAGAAAGTTTCAGTGTGTATTATATCACATGACAGTTCATTCAGATCAGTCTGCAATAAATTACATTCAGATACAGTATTTTAAGATCATCGGTGAATAATAAACATATACTGGAAATACAAGCCACAATGTCGTCTATAAACAACGCGAATAAAAGCGGAGCAAGGTTACTGCCTTGTGGAGCACCTCTAGTTGCAGTAAAAGTGTAAGAACTACAGTTCATTATTTCCACATACTGTTGCGTTTTACTGACATATGAACGAATGAAGTTAACAAGATTATCGTTAAATCCCATTTTTGGTAATTTATTTAACAAAACTGCATGGTCTAAGCGGTCGAAGGCTTTTGAAAAGTTGGTGTAAATACAGTCGAAAAAGCGCGCCGTTTATTTATTTAATTTTGGAACTCATATTAGATATAAAATTTGCTCATTGGCATAGTGCCCTCTCTAGATTTGTCAATGGTTGTCGAAGAATGATCTTTTGGACATATATCTTACACCAAAACACAAATCAGTAAGCCCTGTTCCATATAGTATTATACTCTTACGATAAAACCGTATTAAATAACATGCCACGATTTGTGCGCAACCCCCCTACATTTTGGCAAAAAAATCTCTGAGCAATTCGTGGCGACGTTGACTGATTGGGAAATTTATGTAATTTTGATAATTTTTTCGATTAGAAAAGCTGTCTAACGCTACTTCTTGTAGCGAAAATTCAGCATTCATTCATTTTGATTTACGTAACAAATTTGATGTTATTATAAAAGAACTATAATCATTCAGGTACTTAGCGAACGAAAAAATTGATATGTGTAATTTTTGGGTATTTAACACCGCGAGCACCTAGAGCGGACCTTGCATTTACCTAAACAATTTGGAATGCCTACAAAATCCATATGTACTTGATATTTTTGACCAATATGTTGTTTGACTTATTTTAGCTTGAAAAAAAACCTTCGATTATTAAGACACGAATGTGGATCGCGATTAATTTTTAAAGCCTACCTCACTTAGCTCTTTGAAAATACTGCATCTTACAAGATTTTATTTAGGAGATGGTGTTGGTATAAACCACATTCTCCGGCTTTCACATCGATGGGAATGACTTTTACAAGCGATTCGGTCCAAGCATCCTTAAAAAATACTCTATAACTTTACGCCAATGTTTACCCCATATCTTAATAATGATGGCATCAAAGCGGCAAAGTTTATCGAGTGTGCCGCCACTGTTTTCCGAAAGCGACTCGGTAAACATAGCAAGGGGTCCTCCATTGACTGAGAAATGGCCTAATCTCTTTTGATGCCAAAGAATAACATTCAAATACAGATATAGAACGAGCACGATTACTACACTTGCTGTTTTTAAAATAGCCTGCACGTTTCCAGATTTTTATATTTTAAGCGAAATTAATGGGAAGTCCGTGTCCACCGACGTTTTCCTTCGCGTGATCGAAATTCGAAAGTGCAGGGTACGGGGGGACTAAAAACGTACAAGGAATTAATAATCGCAAATCTTAATTTAATCTAGAGCTTTAACTGCGCACCATAAATGTATAAAGCTCGTTAGAGATATTGGTTAATTCGGCGTAATTGAGACAATAAAGAATAACAGAGGGTTGGTTGTTCGTGTCGGGCTGTCATGTTTATATTCTTGATTGTCTGGCACGCAACAATGAAGTTCCACCGTAAGGTGTTTGGCCCCTAACTTATTGCATTTAATTAAGGGAGGAAGCCACCCACACAAGGCTTCTATGAATTAATGGTCGTTATTAACAATAGGTTCATGCTATTAATTGTTATGAGCAAACTAGCTGACGCGACAGACGTTGTCCTGTCCAAATTTCAATAGATTTGTTTCTTTTTTGAATTTATGAAAAGCTGTTTGGAAATGAGTATTATCGATCGCGACCACGGATATTCAATTATTCGAATATTTCTATATTTGGTTAAAGAGAAGACTATTCAGAAGTATACCAATAGGAAATATTACATGCGAAACGTATTATACCGGTATTACACCGATGAGGCGCTAGAAACGTCTGATGTGGTGAGGGTTACTTAAAACCATGCGGTTTTACAAATTTAACCCACAATTGAATTAAGTCAGAATTCACATTAACTAAATTATCTATTCTCTTCTGCTAATTTCAAATTACAAAGAATCTGTGTTTTGTTTACATTTTGATTTCGAGAAAATTGAAAAATTTGGGATAAACTGAAAGTCTTTCTATTAGACGTTTGTATAAACTCGGAGTCTTTTTTTGCTAGCTGTGGTTTTGGGAAAGTTTTCAGCAAAAGAAAATGTGGGATTTACGGGAGGTTTTCCTACATACGAGGCATGTTTTTTAAGTAAGTACCGTTTTGGAATTAAAAAAAGACGTGCAAAAATATCGCAATAATTTTATCTTACATGAAAGCCTGTACCTTAATCTACTTTTCTACATAATTTCCGTGAATATTGTCATAACGTGGCACCAGTTTTTGAATACCCTCCTCATAAAATTCTGCCGCCTGACGTGTTAACCACTGTATCACAAATGTTTCGACTTCGTTATCGTCTTGAAGACGCTGACCACCCAGGTGTTTCTTCAAGTGCAGGAACAAATGGTAGTCGCTGGGCGCCAGATCAGGCCTGTATGGAGGATGATCTAGAGTTTCCCATTTAAAAGATTTTCTGGGCAGAAATTGTTTGCTTAAACTTCACTTTTTTGGGTGATGATGAATATCGCCATTCCATGGATTGTTGTTTCGATTCTGGTGTGACGTAGGCCACCCATGTTTCGTCACAGTAACCATTTGGTCTAAAAAATCTTCACCTTCATTGTGGTACCGCTCAAGGAAAGTCAATGCACTGCCTAAACGTTGGGTTTTGTGCAAATCCGTCAACATTTTCGGAACCCAACGTGAACACAATTTCCGGTAATTCAAGTTCTCGGTCGCAATGCGATACAAAACACTAAGAGAATATTGAGGAAAGCAGTCGCACAATGATGAAATTGTAAAGCGTCTGTTTTCTCTCACCTTTTCGTTCACTTTCTGCACCAAATCTTCATTAACGACCGAAGGACGCCCATTTCCTTWCCATTTCATCACTCATAATGTTTTGTCCGTAAATTCACAGATCTCACGATGAATATCGATCGGTTTTACGCCTTTAGCACTAAGAAATCGTATAACAGCCCGTACTTCACAATTGGCGGGACTCACGATTGTCGGAGGCATCTTAAACACTCAGTAAACAACGTTTACAATGAAGAATCAAACTGTAATGGCGTCAGTGCGTAGACAAGAGATGTAGGTAACCAGCGCGCATGCGCGGAACGCCGACCGTAACGCTGTGGCGGCGGAATCGCAAAACGGTACTTACTTAAAAAACATGCCTCGTATTAACTTTCTCTACCATAACTGACGACAGGAACGGCAGATTCGGTTGATTTTTACTGTTTTTTTTGTTCTTTTGCTCCCGGAAAAGATTTAGCAAAAGAAAATTCGGAAAGATTACAAACGAAAGTAGAAAAATCTAGAAAACCGCAAGTTTAGGTAATGTTTCGGAAAATGAAATATTTAGAAAAATGCATTCCTACCTGATAAATTTACGTTTGTTATAGCTTTGTGTACAGCAATTGTCGATATTCCAATAAATTGTGCTAATCCATTTGGGTGGTCTTTCTTTTGCCATTTGTTAACGTATATATTTGATCGGACAATAGGTAAGTTCCGCAATTTTATCCAAATCTAAAAATCATGGTAGTAGCGTATTTGTATAATAAATGGCTAGCAACCAATGAATTTGTTGCAGCAATATAAGTATTTTTATATTTTTCAAATTGTGTTCAGTTCCTCAAATTAAAAATAATTTAAATAATTTAAAATTACTGATACTGTTACCTACAACAAAATTGTCTGTTGCTAACCATTTATTATTACACAAACGCACTACAACCTTAAACAATTTAAATTAAATACAGTTATGCAAAAGATTTACAAAACTAAATTATTTAGAAATTTTGGAATACCCAAAATTATAAATCACCAAAGCATAAAAAATTTTGAATGATTTTTGTAATTTTAGTTGCCCCATATTAAACTGTATTCGATCATTAATTTTTTTTAATTGCTGGCATGTAGACTATTTTTAGCTTGAGATGAAGTCTGTTTGCTTCCACTTTGACGTGATATTTTATAATAACTGTACTGGCGTAACGCTTTACCGATTGTTTAATAAAATGGATAAACTTGGAGCTGTTTAATATGCAAGAAAAGCAATAATCATTAATATCCAATGGAGAAATAAATCAGTTTTCTATTTTAAATATAACTGTATTAGGTTAGCACGCGTTTCAATATTTTTTTCATTTTACCGAAAACATTCAGTTGAGTTATACAGTCGTATAGTTTCGTTTCTTTTGGAATTATACACAATTCACTTTTCGATTTCGATTTTCCGTCCGAATTACTCGAGGAGGCATGAGTTATGATCGCGAATTCATAAAAAAATCTATGGAAAAAGAACGTTTTCAGTTCTTCCACAATTTTTCAATTTTTGGACTATTTTTCAATTTTTTTCCACAAAGCCTTAATCGGACMARTGCAAATATKATAAAATAAAAAAGTAATTAAGTCCAGCTGTTTTCAAATTGGAACAAAATAAAACGATACACAGGCATTGCAAAAGAAGAAATTATAATTTATCATCATCAACWTTATAAAAAAATCTAACTATTTCTAATTTAAAAACTATTTTTACAAAAAATCAACGGCGTTGCATTGGGTAATCCATTATCTAATCTTATAGCTCAATGTTCTTAAAAGACTTACAAGAAACAGTAATAACACAAATAGACTGTATGTATAGTATTCTATGGCAGATTATGTAGACGATCTTTTTGTAATAATGCCAAAATACAAACAGACGCAATGCTAATAAGATTTAACAGCTACCACAGAAAAATTAATTTCACACTAGGAAAAGAACAAAACAACCAAATAAGTTAACATTAAGTAAAGGGTACACGAAAGCAACATCCACCGGAAGACACCTAAATTACACATCAAGTCACCCGTTCTCATACAAAATCATAGTAGTACAAGCAATTATAGAAAGAGCTATTAAACTAACCCATCCATCATACAGACGAGAGACCATCGCAAAAGCAAAAACCATACTAAACTGATCAAATATATAACAACCAAATACAGACAGATACACTAGGCCAGATAAGTAATATAACCTAACACTACCAATACAGCCGAAAAATAGCAGAAAATACAAGTTTTTTTTAATGGGACGAACACCCCCGAAGGAAAATACAAAGCATTCTTGGTAAAGTGACAAAAATTCAACTATGGGGAGCGTGCACGGTGACTAGTAACGCCATCGGTGGTGAAATAACGCAAGATTGGGGTATATGCAGCATGACAACCGCGAATTTCGTTGATTTACTTTTGCTTTAATATTGTGAGGGAAGTGTGTAATACGTTGAAAAATGCCTAAATCACAAAGAAGTTGTTATGTTGTGGACTGTAATAATACTGAGAAATAGTGTGGCAGCAAAAACATACGCTTTTATCGATTTCGTGGGAAGCTGAACGAATACAACATTGTGTTATGTGTTCTGCAGTATATAGGTATACCTAGTACAAAACGACTTGAGCACATGACCCGCGAGAGATGGTTGCCCACAAGAACAAATTGTAGCGTGGGGCGTTTGTCTGTTGGCTACAGTTTAAACGAAAAACATTGCCACTTTCGCTTACCGTATTTAAGTTCTGCCAGTCTCCGCCCGTTTCTTATAATCGTTGAAAAATCCCATTTCTTACAAAGGCTTTACCTTCTTGGAATTTCGTAATAGATTCCAACCCAGCATCTAATACCCAAGCATATGTAGCATGAATAACAGTAAGTATGTTTTCACGATGGTTTAGCGCTCGTTCGGTACTACGCTATAGTTGATTCGAAGCGAGGTCCGCCTTCGCGCATCTCGGTCGTTTTGTACCAGCTTATAGATACCCATTCATATTTGCAGTTGCTCGAGCAACAACGAATGCCATAAAATGAAGATAGAAGACTAAATTTGTAATAATTATTAGTAGTCACTATATTGAGTAGCTTGTAAACAAGCTGGTTTTTGTCTGTGCTTTGTTTCACGACGATTAAGAAAGGTTTCTTGAAAATGATAAAATAGTGTGAAACAACGTACAAACAAAAACCAGTTTGTTTGCAAGCTGTTCAATGTGATAATTTCGACATATTTCACAAACACTGCGCCTTAAACTATTCAGTTTATTATTATAAGTAGTTACTTTAATACCTCCAAAACCATACTTGATTATTATTTCGTTCATTTCGCATAAACACCCGTTTTTGCCGTGTCACTTTACATACCATTTAATTTGTATTTATACCCCAAAATTGTCTGTTCAATCCACCAGAGGTCTCTGAACGCTGGCTTACGTACGAAAGGATGGAAATTTTAGTATCATTTATATTTACTGTTTCTCATAATGAAGTACCTATAGAAGCCAAAAATTGCCCATTCGAGTCGACAAAGTTACTATCCTAGAGCTCGTAAATCAACTTCAATGCTCGCTTATACATTTGCACAATAGTGCATTTATATTGTTTTCTACCTACAAGGCACAACTCTTAAATATAGGTTCTCATTTTATTAATTTTGATTTTAGTGTTAAACTTATCATGATGTTCATTTGCGTCTCCTGACCAGCCGACACAGATTTAAACAGACTACGCAAAATACGTCGAAAACGAGGAGTTAACAACAAAATGTGCCGAAACCCAACAGTGTCACAATTTACTATTTCACAAAAAACAAAAACAAATGGTTAAGGTGTATGCAAAAGCTTTTAGATATACCGTGTTCGTGTTAGGACCGTCTATGGATAAGGTGACCAACCGTCCGGATTTAGCCCGGACAAGTTTGTATTTTTGTTTTGTAACGATGTTACAAACCTCAAGGCTTTAGTCAGGTTTCAGTCCGCGTCCGGTACTTTAATTCAGAGCCGCATAGATGGCGGTGAGGCCGTCTGCCGACAAATTCTCGCGCAAGGCAGTCTCACCACCACGAATAAGAGACCGCCGGTCCTCCGTTTGAATCAGTTGTGACCTACCAGGTGACAACAACAGGRGAGTGAGCCGAAGCGTAAATAATATATCGCAGTGGCGTCCTTCCGCAAACTCCGACTCCGACCTTTCCCACTCCACTTTCTAGCTCTTGTCATCCGACCGTAGCCGTCGAGGCAGTCGCCTACGGAGTGCATACTGCATAGGTCGCTTTCCGTGTAGGCTGTACTCCGTGAGCGGCGTAGGGCGTTGGGTGTTTACTGCATAGGTCGCTTTCCGTGCAGGATATACCCGGCGAACTGCCTCTTGCCGTTCTTTTCTTGTCCGTCTCTTTCTAACCGTCGAGGCAGTCGCCTGCGAAGTGCATACTGCATAGGTCGCTTTCCGTGTAGGCTGTGCTTCGCGAGCGGCGTAGGGCGTTGGGTGTTTACTGCATAGGTCGCTTTCCGTGCAGGATATACCCGGCGAACTGCCTCTTGCCGTTCTCTTCTGGTCCGTCTCTCTCTAACCGCTTGCGTAACCGTCGAGGCAGTCGCTTACGGAGTGTTTACTGCATAGGTCGTTTTCCGTGCAGGATATACCCCGTCAGTGGCGTAGGGCACTGGGTGTTTACTGTATAGGTCGCTTTCCGTGCAGGATATACCCGACGCCCTGTCTCACCGTTCTTTTCTGTCTGTTTACGTAACCGCCCTTACATAACCGTACTGTTTTTCTTACTCTGTCATCCCTGATTGTTTCTCCCGCCCGCCTACCGACCACCGAACCCCGGCCACCTGTAAATAAGCTCACTCTTTCTAACCGCTTGCATCACTCTCACGTAACCACCGTTTGTTACATCATTCATTTTACGCAACCCCCGTTTGTTGCATCACTCACACCGTACCGCTTGTCACACCGTAGCCGTAATACCGTTAGTTGCATGTTGCTTAACCGTACCGCTTCGTAGCCGTTGTAATAGTTTGCCCGCTTGTATCACCGCACCGTTACATAACCACATAGCTTGACTGAAGCCTTGCATAAGGGAGGGGGATCCGTTGTATTGCCGCTGAATTAGGCTGTATTTAGTTTCTGCACAGATAATAAATTGTGTCTTTTGGTAATCGTTGGTTTTCTTTTCTGTTCGTCACCGTCCGCACCCCGTAACACCTTTCTTTCAGCTTACGGCATCCACCCTCGGGGTCGTTCCCTGGAGTGCCGTTTCTCCACTGCAGCTGCCCTGGACTGTGTGCTAAGGGGGATAGCACACAGAGATCTGAGGAGCATACCTCAGTATAATAAAAAACTGGCGCCCGAGAAACCGTTCTGACGTCGAGTTTAGCGCTTACGTCATCACCGCACCGTTCCGTACCGCGTGTTACATAACCGTCCGCCCGTCCGCCTCCGATCCGAAGACCGTTTAACCGCTCGCACCGTAAAGGCGTCACATTTTGGCGCCCTACGAGCAGGGACCGTTGTTACTTCGAGGAGGAGCCGGAGTTACGTAACCGTCATCAAGCAGAAGAAAACCACCCCGTTTCCAGCGTCTCCGAGTTCACGCATGCGTGGAATTCGAAAATTCCGCTAGCGCCGTTTACCGTCGGATTTTCGAGTTCCATCAGGGAGTCCGCATAAGAAGATCGCTGGAAACCGACTCTCACCCCCGACCACCCCCTTGTTACGAAGTTGGCTCTGGAACGTCGTAGCATAGCCGTGTGACCCCTCTAGTCCGACTAAACCGAGGACGCCGAGTCGATTTCCGCAATCGCCATCTCTCTATTACGTAAGGTAACGGAGATCCGATTTTTCACCGACTTCCCGTCGTCGGAGACCCGGCAAGTGGGTACTCGTTTCTGGCAAACCGGACCCGCTCTAGCGATTGGTGACATCAGTTTGGACCGATTACGTAACACCAGGGACTTGGTGTTTTTGACCGACTTCCCGATCCCGGAGTCCTATCGAGTGGGGGCTCGTTTCTCACAAGCAAGGCACCCCCCATCGATTGCCGTAACCAGTTCCGGACTATTACGTAACCCGGAAGAGTTTGCGATTTTGACCGACTTCCTATTGCCCGAGACCAGCCGAGTGGGGACTCGTTTCTAACAAGTCGACGGTTCTCCGTCCAGTGCCATCATCAGTGAAGCCGAGAATACCGTCCCGAGCAGATGGCTACCGGAGGACCTCCTGAAGAGACCCACATGGACGAAAGCGAGTCATCCGACTCCGAGTCCACCGACACCCGTGTCAGCTGGGTGTACCGCCTCAAGAGGAACCAGCTGATACACGAACTACGGAAGCAGAAGCTCTCCACCGAAGGGGCCGTACAGGAGCTTCGCCAGCGGATGGTCCGACACCTCCGTCAAGAGGCTCCGTATCCCACCACCGTCCTGGTCCCCACCGTTGTATCAGCCCCCTCTCCGATCTACACCGTTTCCACCACGATGACGTCAACGACCACCGTCACCAGCACCTATAAAGGTCCGATACCCGCAGCTCTGGGGACAGTTACGTTCCAGCCATCGCAGAGGACAGTACCGATCCAGCTATCAGCCGAGGACCATTCACCGACCCAAACACCGCTGACGACAGTTACGTTCCAGCCATCGCAGAGGACAGTACCGATCCAGCTATCAGCCGAGGACCATTCACCGACCCAAACACCGCTGACGACAGTTACGTTCCAGCCATCGCAGAGGACAGTACCGATCCAGCTATCAGCCGAGGACCATTCACCGACCCAAACACCGCTGACGACAGTTACGTTCCAGCCATCGAAGAAGACAATACCGACCCAGCCACCGCTGACGACGGTTCCGTTCCAGCCACCGCAGGAATTAGTCACCAGCCATCCACCGCAGAAGTTACAACCGCAGCCTCGAGTCACCAGTCCACCGACGTCACCGTTGTTAGGCTCTCCGGAGAGGGAAGCACCAAGCGAGCCACTGCGCCTGCCTAGGACTCTAACACCGGACCGAATCCCCAGACCGCCGCCGAGCCAGACACAACCAGTAACCGACCCGCAGAGGAAAGTTGCGATCGGAGAGTTCTTCGACACACTCCTCCGAGTGACCAGCCCGCAGGAGCACCAGTTTCCACGGCACGAAGTAGCCAGTCCACCACATACCGAGCCGCCAGCAGCACGTAGTTCGCCGAAGAGAGGATTACTAGACATGAGCCTGGAAGACCGACCGATGCCGACAGCCGTGCCAGGACCCAGTCAGGCTACGACACCGTTCCCGAATCCCACGAATACAGAGATGTATACTCCGACTCCAGCTCGCCGTGTCCGCATGCGCTCTGACCTGAAGCCACACCGCTGGGGAATCCACTTTGATGGATCCACCGACGGAGTAGCCTTCATAGAGCAGCTGCAAGACGTCATGGACCGATATGACGTCTCCCACGATGAAGCCATGCCGATTCTACCCGAGCTGTTATCCGGACTCGCCCTGGCCTGGTACCGTAACAACCGCCATGACTGGAGGGGCTGGGACGACTTCATCGCCGACTTCGAGGTTAATTTCTACCCGACCGACATCAAGATCGATTTAGAGCGAGAGATAAGTCAACGGACCCAGAAGCCGCACGAAACCGCTCTAGAATACAGCACCGCTCTCCGTACGTTAATCCGCCGTCATGGAAATATGACACCGTCGCAAGAGCTGTACTGGCTACACCGGAACATGTTGCCAGAATACCGCATGTTCATCCGCCGCCAGGAGTGTGCCACCATTGCCAGTCTGCTGTCCGCCGCCAAAGAATTCGAGTCCCTCCGTCAGGACCAACCCCACCGCACCGCCAAGATGAGGAACGATGGACTACGACCCGAGATACCAGGAGAGCGCGGTGCTCCGTCGAGAAATCTACGGCCCGAAGAACCCCGTCCGAGAGAGGCACCACCGCCGAGAAACGACCAGTTCAGGGAGGATAACCGTCGAACCACACCGCCCAGACGACCGCCACCCGCACCCCAGCACCGGAATAACCGTCCCGACCTCACCGACCGTATCGACGTAAGCCGGCCCGTTTGTTGGAGGTGTGGCCGAAACGGCCACTCACGCAGTCAGTGCCAGAACCCCTTTGTGAAGTTCTGCTCAAGGTGTGGCCGCCGTGGAATTTTCTCACGGGACTGCACATGCCGGTATTCGGAAAACTAGATGGCAGCACATCAGTCCGGAGGCCTGAACTGCTGCCCGTACACATCGCCTCCGAAAACCGGCCACACATAAGGATCCACATACAGGGAAGACCGTTCACTGCACTCATCGATACCGGCTCCGTATCTTCGTGCATAGGATCTACCGTTGCGCGATATCTGGAAAGAACCGGAGTCCCTGGACAAAATCCAGTCTCTCCGACCGCCATAGTCATCGATGGCCGCCAGGTGCAGATTACCAAGGCCTACGAGGTAGAGGTCCGCATAGAAGACGAAGCCCGACAACACCGTTTTCTGCACATACCGAAGATGACTAGAGAAGTACTACTGGGAATGGATTTTCTCCGAACCATGAACCTGCACATGAACTTCCAATCCGGGTTCGTGTTTCACAGGAACCGCAACATTTCTTTACCGAACTGCCGGACTTTCCAGCAACCTGACACCACGGTCACCGCTAGCAGCGAGCTCAAACCTGCCATGAAGCACCGCAAAGGAGTCCCCAAAAAGGTAAACGGTACACTACCTAGGGATCCCGTACCAGTTACCGATATAGGAGCCACCGACATAACCGAGGAGAACAACACCGCTACCGAAAAACTACCAGATTGTTCTTGGTATCGACGCCGATTCACGGAAATCAAGCGGCATCCAGATCAATTCTCCGATTACCGCATCATCGACCACCGACTTTACCGCCACATTGACAGCCACCGGAGTGACAAGGTGCTGTCCAGACCGTGGAAGTTATGCATACCGAAGCCTCTTCGCCGTCGTGTGTTAGAAGAGAACCACGACGCACCGACCGCCGGACATTTAGGGGTATCCAGGACGATATCCCGACTGGCCCAGCAATATTACTGGCCAGGAATGTTCCGGGACGCCGTTAAGTACGTCCGTAGATGCCAGCACTGCCAGGGTGTTAAAATTTCACAGCAGAGGCCACACGGACTGCTTCAGCGAACGGCAAACCGCAACCAGTGGAAACCCGTCAGCACCGACCGACCCCGACCTGCAACGGAACAAAGCTCCCAAGCCGAGCATCCGAAGACTACGCCCTCCAAGTCCAGCCAAAGGATCCCTATTCAGCCGGACCAATGCTGGCGATGTGGCGAGCCAGGTCACCGACGTAATGGCTGCTTACAGCCACCGATGCTGTTCTGTTCCCGATGAGGAACAGTAGGCATCATGTCCAGTAAGTGCGACTGCCCGACAGAGCCCAGAAGGCCAACGAGGGAAAGAGAGGCCTTATTCGACCAGTCCACGCCGAGCAGACGGATCCACCCCCGAAGGATGACCCACCGAACCAGGACCAGATACCCGCGTACCGCAATTTCATATATAGTTCGCCGCGATCTGACATGTACATACAATGAAATAATTTAGGATTGTAAATAGTTAGGATAAGATAAAATATCTTAGGATTGTAAATAGTTAGGGTAAGTGGGATTGTTAACCGAATAAATTTTGCCTTCCGGTCATCTTTTTCCCCCCTCCCGAAGTAAGAGGAGAATGTAACGATGTTACAAACCTCAAGGCTTTAGTCAGGTTTCAGTCCGCGTCCGGTACTTTAATTCAGAGCCGCATAGATGGCGGTGAGGCCGTCTGCCGACAAATTCTCGCGCAAGGCAGTCTCACCACCACGAATAAGAGACCGCCGGTCCTCCGTTTGAATCAGTTGTGACCTACCAGGTGACAACAACAGGTGAGTGAGCCGAAGCGTAAATAATATATCGCAGTGGCGTCCTTCCGCAAACTCCGACTCCGACCTTTCCCACTCCACTTTCTAGCTCTTGTCATCCGACCGTAGCCGTCGAGGCAGTCGCCTACGGAGTGCATACTGCATAGGTCGCTTTCCGTGTAGGCTGTACTCCGTGAGCGGCGTAGGGCGTTGGGTGTTTACTGCATAGGTCGCTTTCCGTGCAGGATATACCCGGCGAACTGCCTCTTGCCGTTCTTTTCTTGTCCGTCTCTTTCTAACCGTCGAGGCAGTCGCCTGCGAAGTGCATACTGCATAGGTCGCTTTCCGTGTAGGCTGTGCTTCGCGAGCGGCGTAGGGCGTTGGGTGTTTACTGCATAGGTCGCTTTCCGTGCAGGATATACCCGGCGAACTGCCTCTTGCCGTTCTCTTCTGGTCCGTCTCTCTCTAACCGCTTGCGTAACCGTCGAGGCAGTCGCTTACGGAGTGTTTACTGCATAGGTCGTTTTTTCCGTGCAGGATATACCCCGTCAGTGGCGTAGGGCACTGGGTGTTTACTGTATAGGTCGCTTTCCGTGCAGGATATACCCGACGCCCTGTCTCACCGTTCTTTTCTGTCTGTTTACGTAACCGCCCTTACATAACCGTACTGTTTTTCTTACTCTGTCATCCCTGATTGTTTCTCCCGCCCGCCTACCGACCACCGAACCCCGGCCACCTGTAAATAAGCTCACTCTTTCTAACCGCTTGCATCACTCTCACGTAACCACCGTTTGTTACATCATTCATTTTACGCAACCCCCGTTTGTTGCATCACTCACACCGTACCGCTTGTCACACCGTAGCCGTAATACCGTTAGTTGCATGTTGCTTAACCGTACCGCTTCGTAGCCGTTGTAATAGTTTGCCCGCTTGTATCACCGCACCGTTACATAACCACATAGCTTGACTGAAGCCTTGCATAAGGGAGGGGGATCCGTTGTATTGCCGCTGAATTAGGCTGTATTTAGTTTCTGCACAGATAATAAATTGTGTCTTTTGGTAATCGTTGGTTTTCTTTTCTGTTCGTCACCGTCCGCACCCCGTAACACCTTTCTTTCAGCTTACGGCATCCACCCTCGGGGTCGTTCCCTGGAGTGCCGTTTCTCCACTGCAGCTGCCCTGGACTGTGTGCTAAGGGGGATAGCACACAGAGATCTGAGGAGCATACCTCAGTATAATAAAAAACTGGCGCCCGAGAAACCGTTCTGACGTCGAGTTTAGCGCTTACGTCATCACCGCACCGTTCCGTACCGCGTGTTACATAACCGTCCGCCCGTCCGCCTCCGATCCGAAGACCGTTTAACCGCTCGCACCGTAAAGGCGTCACATTTTGGCGCCCTACGAGCAGGGACCGTTGTTACTTCGAGGAGGAGCCGGAGTTACGTAACCGTCATCAAGCAGAAGAAAACCACCCCGTTTCCAGCGTCCTCCGAGTTCACGCATGCGTGGAATTCGAAAATTCCGCTAGCGCCGTTTACCGTCGGATTTTCGAGTTCCATCAGGGAGTCCGCATAAGAAGATCGCTGGAAACCGACTCTCACCCCCGACCACCCCCTTGTTACGAAGTTGGCTCTGGAACGTCGTAGCATAGCCGTGTGACCCCTCTAGTCCGACTAAACCGAGGACGCCGAGTCGATTTCCGCAATCGCCATCTCTCTATTACGTAAGGTAACGGAGATCCGATTTTTCACCGACTTCCCGTGTCGGAGACCCGGCAAGTGGGTACTCGTTTCTGGCAAACCGGACCCGCTCTAGCGATTGGTGACATCAGTTTGGACCGATTACGTAACACCAGGGACTTGGTGTTTTTGACCGACTTCCCGATCCCGGAGTCCTATCGAGTGGGGGCTCGTTTCTCACAAAGCAAGGCACCCCCCCATCGATTGCCGTAACCAGTTCCGGACTATTACGTAACCCGGAAGAGTTTGCGATTTTGACCGACTTCCCTATTGCCCGAGACCAGCCGAGTGGGGACTCGTTTCTAACAAGTCGACGGTTCTCGTCCCAGTGCCATCATCAGTGAAGCCGAGAATACCGTCCCGAGCAGATGGCTACCGGAGGACCTCCTGAAGAGACCCACATGGACGAAAGCGAGTCATCCGACTCCGAGTCCACCGACACCCGTGTCAGCTGGGTGTACCGCCTCAAGAGGAACCAGCTGATACACGAACTACGGAAGCAGAAGCTCTCCACCGAAGGGGCCGTACAGGAGCTTCGCCAGCGGATGGTCCGACACCTCCGTCAAGAGGCTCCGTATCCCACCACCGTCCTGGTCCCCACCGTTGTATCAGCCCCCTCTCCGCATCTACACCGTTTCCACCACGATGACGTCAACGACCACCGTCACCAGCACCTATAAAGGTCCGATACCCGCAGCTCTGGGGACAGTTACGTTCCAGCCATCGCAGAGGACAGTACCGATCCAGCTATCAGCCGAGGACCATTCACCGACCCAAACACCGCTGACGACAGTTACGTTCCAGCCATCGCAGAGGACAGTACCGATCCAGCTATCAGCCGAGGACCATTCACCGACCCAAACACCGCTGACGACAGTTACGTTCCAGCCATCGCAGAGGACAGTACCGATCCAGCTATCAGCCGAGGACCATTCACCGACCCAAACACCGCTGACGACAGTTACGTTCCAGCCATCGAAGAAGACAATACCGACCCAGCCACCGCTGACGACGGTTCCGTTCCAGCCACCGCAGGAATTAGTCACCAGCCATCCACCGCAGAAGTTACAACCGCAGCCTCGAGTCACCAGTCCACCGACGTCACCGTTGTTAGGCTCTCCGGAGAGGGAAGCACCAAGCGAGCCACTGCGCCTGCCTAGGACTCTAACACCGGACCGAATCCCCAGACCGCCGCCGAGCCAGACACAACCAGTAACCGACCCGCAGAGGAAAGTTGCGATCGGAGAGTTCTTCGACACACTCCTCCGAGTGACCAGCCCGCAGGAGCACCAGTTTCCACGGCACGAAGTAGCCAGTCCACCACATACGAGCCGCCAGCAGCACGTAGTTCGCCGAAGAGAGGATTACTAGACATGAGCCTGGAAGAACCGACCGATGCCGACAGCCGTTGCCAGGAACCCAGTCAGGCTACGACACCGTTCCCGAATCCCACGAATACAGAGATGTATACTCCGACTCCAGCTTCGCCGTGTCCGCATGCGCTCTGACCTGAAGCCACACCGCTGGGGAATCCACTTTGATGGATCCACCGACGGAGTAGCCTTCATAGAGCAGCTGCAAGACGTCATGGACCGATATGACGTCTCCCACGATGAAGCCATGCCGATTCTACCCGAGCTGTTATCCGGACTCGCCCTGGCCTGGTACCGTAACAACCGCCATGACTGGAGGGGCTGGGACGAACTTCATCGCCGACTTCGAGGTTAATTTCTACC
>QCXZ01000041.1:33651806-33709509 GCA_025024175.1 Rhyzopertha dominica
CGAGATACCAGGAGAGCGCGGTGCTCCGTCGAGAAATCTACGGCCCGAAGAACCCCGTCCGAGAGAGGCACCACCGCCGAGAAACGACCAGTTCAGGGAGGATAACCGTCGAACCACACCGCCCAGACGACCGCCACCCGCACCCCAGCACCGGAATAACCGTCCCGACCTCACCGACCGTATCGACGTAAGCCGGCCCGTTTGTTGGAGGTGTGGCCGAAACGGCCACTCACGCAGTCAGTGCCAGAACCCCTTTGTGAAGTTCTGCTCAAGGTGTGGCCGCCGTGGAATTTTCTCACGGGACTGCACATGCCGGTATTCGGAAAACTAGATGGCAGCACATCAGTCCGGAGGCCTGAACTGCTGCCCGTACACATCGCCTCCGAAAACCGGCCACACATAAGGATCCACATACAGGGAAGACCGTTCACTGCACTCATCGATACCGGCTCCGTATCTTCGTGCATAGGATCTACCGTTGCGCGATATCTGGAAAGAACCGGAGTCCCTGGACAAAATCCAGTCTCTCCGACCGCCATAGTCATCGATGGCCGCCAGGTGCAGATTACCAAGGCCTACGAGGTAGAGGTCCGCATAGAAGACGAAGCCCGACAACACCGTTTTCTGCACATACCGAAGATGACTAGAGAAGTACTACTGGGAATGGATTTCTCCGAACCATGAACCTGCACATGAACTTCCAATCCGGGTTTCGTGTTTCACAGGAACCGCAACATTTCTTTACCGAACTGCCGGACTTTCCAGCAACCTGACACCACGGTCACCGCTAGCAGCGAGCTCAAACCTGCCATTTGAAGCACCGCAAAGAGTCCCCAAAAAGGTAAACGGTACACTACCTAGGGATCCCGTACCAGTTACCGATTATAGGAGCCACCGACATAACCGAGGAGAACAACACCGCTACGAAAAACTACCAGATTGTGTCTTGGTATCGAACGCCGATTCACGGAAATCAAGCGGCATCCAGATCAATTCTCCGATTACGCGCATCATCGACCACCGACTTTAACCGGCCACATTGACAGCCACCAGGTAGTGACAAGGGCTGTCCAGACCGGGTAATTAATGCCATACCCGAAGCCCTCTTCGCCGTCGTGTGTTAGAGAGAAACCACGACGCCACCGACCCCCGGACATTTTAGGGTATCCAGGACGAGTATATCCCGAAGGGGGGTACTGGCCCAGCAATATTACTGGCGAGGAAATGTTCCGGGACGCCGTTAAGTACGTCCGTAGATGGCCAAGCACTGGGCCCAGGGTGTTAAAATTTCACCAGGCAGGAAGGCCACACGGACTGCTTCAGCGAACGGCCAAAACCGGCAAGCCAGTGGAAACGGCCGTCAGCACCGACCGACCCCGACCTGCAACGGAACAAAGCTCCCAAGCGAGCATCCGAAGACTACGCCCTCCAAGTCAGCCAAAGGATCCCTATTCAGCGGACCAATGCTGGCGATGATGGCGAGCCAGGTCACCGACCCGTAATGGCTGCTTACAAGCCACCGATGCTGTTCTGTTCCCGATGAGAACAGTAGGCATCATGTCCAGTAAGTGCGACTGCCCGACAGAGCCCAGAAGGCCAACGAGGAAAGAGAGGCCTTATTCGACCAGTCCACGCCGAGCAGACGGATCCACCCCGAAGGATGACCCACCGAACCAGGACCAGATACCCGCGTACCGCAATTTCATATATAGTTCGCCGCGATCTGACATGTACATACAATGAAATAATTTAGGATTGTAAATAGTTAGGATAAGATAAAATATCTTAGGATTGTAAATAGTTAGGGTAAGTGGGATTGTTAACCGAATAAATTTTGCCTTCCGGTCATCTTTTTTCCCCCCTCCCGAAGTAAGAGGAGAATGTAACGATGTTACAAACCTCAAGGCTTTAGTCAGGTTTCAGTCCGCGTCCGGTACTTTAATTCAGAGCCGCATAGATGGCGGTGAGGCCGTCTGCCGACAAATTCTCGCGCAAGGCAGTCTCACCACCACGAATAAGAGACCGCCGGTCCTCCGTTTGAATCAGTTGTGACCTACCAGGTGACAACAACAGGTGAGTGAGCCGAAGCGTAAATAATATATCGCAGTGGCGTCCTTCCGCAAACTCCGACTCGACCTTTCCCACTCCACTTTCTAGCTCTTGTCATCCGACCGTAGCCGTCGAGGCAGTCGCCTACGGAGTGCATACTGCATAGGTCGCTTTCCGTGTAGGCTGTGTACTGCACGTGAGCGGCGTAGGGCGTTGGGTGTTTACTGCATAGGTCGCTTTCCGTGCAGGATTATACCCGGCGAACTGCCTCTTTGCCGTTCTTTTCTTGTCCGTCTCTTTCTAACCGTCGAGGCAGTCGCCTGCGAAGTGCATACTGCATAGGTCGCTTTCCGTGTAGGCTGTGCTTCGCGAGCGGCCGTAGGGCGTTGGGTGTTTACTGCATAGGTCGCTTTCCGTGCAGGATATACCCGGCGAACTGCCTCTTGCCGTTCTCTTCTGGTCGTCTCTCTCTAACCGCTTGCGTAACCGTCGAGGCAGTCGCTTAACGGAGTGTTTTACTGCATAGGTCGTTTTTTCCGTGCAGGATATACCCCGTCAGTGGCGTAGGGCACTGGGTGTTTACTGTATAGGTCGCTTTCCGTGCAGGATATACCCGACGCCCTGTCTCACCGTTCTTTTTCTGTCTGTTTACGTAACCGCCCTTACATAACCGTACTGTTTTTCTTACTCTGTCATCCCTGATTGTTTCTCCCGCCCGCCTACCGACCACCGAACCCCGGCCACCTGTAAATAAGCTCACTCTTTCTAACCGCTTGCATCACTCTCACGTAACCACCGTTTGTTACATCATTCATTTTACGCCAACCCCGTTTGTTGCATCACTCCACACCGTACCGCTTGTCACACCGTAGCCGTAATACCGTTAGTTGCATGTTGCTTAACCGTACCGCTTCGTAGCCGTTGTAATAGTTTGCCCGCTTGTATCACCGCACCGTTACATAACCACATAGCTTGACTGAAGCCTTGCATAAGGGAGGGGGATCCGTTGTATTGCCCGCTGAATTAGGCTGTATTTAGTTTCTGCACAGATAATAAATTGTGTCTTTTGGTAATCGTTGGTTTTCTTTTCTGTTCGTCACCGTCCGCACCCCGTAACACCTTTCTTTCAGCTTACGGCATCCACCCTCGGGGTCGTTCCCTGGAGTGCCGTTTCTCCACTGCAGCTGCCCTGGACTGTGTGCTAAGGGGGATAGCACACAGAGATCTGAGGAGCATACCTCAGTATAATAAAAAACTGGCGCCCGAGAAACCGTTCTGGACGTCGAGTTTAGCGCTTACGTCATCACCGCACCGTTCCGTACCGCGTGTTACATAACCGTCCGCCCGTCCGCCTCCGATCCGAAGACCGTTTAACCGCTCGCACCGTAAAGGCGTCACATTTTGGCGCCCTACGAGCAGGGACCGTTGTTACTTCGAGAGGAGCCGGAGTTACGTAACCGTCATCAAGCAGAAGAAAACCACCCCGTTTCCAGCGTCTCCGAGTTCACGCATGCGTGGAATTCGAAAATTCCGCTAGCGCCGTTTACCGTCGGATTTTCGAGTTCCATCAGGGAGTCCGCATAAGAAGATCGCTGGAAACCGACTCTCACCCCCGACCACCCCCTTGTTACGAAGTTGGCTCTGGAACGTCGTAGCATAGCCGTGTGACCCCTCTAGTCCGACTAAACCGAGGACGCCGAGTCGATTTCCGCAATCGCCATCTCTCTATTACGTAAGGTAACGGAGATCCGATTTTTCACCCGACTTCCCGTCGTCGGAGACCCGGCAAGTGGGTACTCGTTTCTGGCAAACCGGACCCGCTCTAGCGATTGGTGACATCAGTTTGGACCGATTACGTAACACCAGGGACTTGGTGTTTTTGACCGACTTCCCGATCCCGGAGTCCTATCGAGTGGGGGCTCGTTTCTCACAAGCAAGGCACCCCCCATCGATTGCCGTAACCAGTTCCGGACTATTACGTAACCCGGAAGAGTTGCGATTTTGACCGACTTCCTATTGCCCGAGACCAGCCGAGTGGGGACTCGTTTTCTAACAAGTCGACGGTTCTCCGTCCAGTGCCATCATCAGTGAAGCCGAGAATACCGTCCCGAGCAGATGGCTACCGGAGGACCTCCTGAAGAGACCCACATGGACGAAAGCGAGTCATCCGACTCCCGAGTCCACCGACACCCGTGTCAGCTGGGTGTACCGCCTCAAGAGGAACCAGCTGATACACGAACTACGGAAGCAGAAGCTCTCCACCGAAGGGGCCGTACAGGAGCTTCGCCAGCGGATGGTCCGACACCTCCGTCAAGAGGCTCCGTATCCCACCACCGTCCTGGTCCCCACCGTTGTATCAGCCCCCTCTCCGATCTACACCGTTTCCACCACGATGACGTCAACGACCACCGTCACCAGCACCTATAAAGGTCCGATACCCGCAGCTCTGGGGACAGTTACGTTCCAGCCATCGCAGAGGACAGTACCGATCCAGCTATCAGCCGAGGACCATTCACCGACCCAAACACCGCTGACGACAGTTACGTTCCAGCCATCGCAGAGGACAGTACCGATCCAGCTATCAGCCGAGGACCATTCACCGACCCAAACACCGCTGACGACAGTTACGTTCCAGCCATCGCAGAGGACAGTACCGATCCAGCTATCAGCCGAGGACCATTCACCGACCCAAACACCGCTGACGACAGTTACGTTCCAGCCATCGAAGAAGACAATACCGACCCAGCCACCGCTGACGACGGTTCCGTTCCAGCCACCGCAGGAATTAGTCACCAGCCATCCACCGCAGAAGTTACAACCGCAGCCTCGAGTCACCAGTCCACCGACGTCACCGTTGTTAGGCTCTCCGGAGAGGGAAGCACCAAGCGAGCCACTGCGCCTGCCTAGGACTCTAACACCGGACCGAATCCCCAGACCGCCGCCGAGCCAGACACAACCAGTAACCGACCCGCAGAGGAAAGTTGCGATCGGAGAGTTCTTCGACACACTCCTCCGAGTGACCAGCCCGCAGGAGCACCAGTTTCCACGGCACGAAGTAGCCAGTCCACCACATACCGAGCCGCCAGCAGCACGTAGTTCGCCGAAGAGAGGATTACTAGACATGAGCCTGGAAGACCGACCGATGCCGACAGCCGTGCCAGGACCCAGTCAGGCTACGACACCGTTCCCGAATCCCACGAATACAGAGATGTATACTCCGACTCCAGCTCGCCGTGTCCGCATGCGCTCTGACCTGAAGCCACACCGCTGGGGAATCCACTTTGATGGATCCACCGACGGAGTAGCCTTCATAGAGCAGCTGCAAGACGTCATGGACCGATATGACGTCTCCCACGATGAAGCCATGCCGATTCTACCCCGAGCTGTTATCCGGACTCGCCCTGGCCTGGTACCGTAACAACCGCCATGACTGGAGGGGCTGGGACGACTTCATCGCCGACTTCGAGGTTAATTTCTACCCGACCGACATCAAGATCGATTTAGAGCGAGAGATAAGTCAACGGACCCAGAAAGCCGCACGAAACCGCTCTAGAATACAGCACCGCTCTCCGTACGTTAATCCGCCGTCATGGAAATATGACACCGTCGCAAGAGCTGTACTGGCTACACCGGAACATGTTGCCAGAATACCGCATGTTCATCCGCCGCCAGGAGTGTGCCACCATTGCCAGTCTGCTGTCCGCCGCCAAAGAATTCGAGTCCCTCCGTCAGGACCAACCCCACCGCACCGCCAAGATGAGGAACGATGGACTACGACCCGAGATACCAGGAGAGCGCGGTGCTCCGTCGAGAAATCTACGGCCCGAAGAACCCCGTCCGAGAGAGGCACCACCGCCGAGAAACGACCAGTTCAGGGAGGATAACCGTCGAACCACACCGCCCAGACGACCGCCACCCGCACCCCAGCACCGGAATAACCGTCCCGACCTCACCGACCGTATCGACGTAAGCCGGCCCGTTTGTTGGAGGTGTGGCCGAAACGGCCACTCACGCAGTCAGTGCCAGAACCCCTTTGTGAAGTTCTGCTCAAGGTGTGGCCGCCGTGGAATTTTCTCACGGGACTGCACATGCCGGTATTCGGAAAACTAGATGGCAGCACATCAGTCCGGAGGCCTGAACTGCTGCCCGTACACATCGCCTCCGAAAACCGGCCACACATAAGGATCCACATACAGGGAAGACCGTTCACTGCACTCATCGATACCGGCTCCGTATCTTCGTGCATAGGATCTACCGTTGCGCGATATCTGGAAAGAACCGGAGTCCCTGGACAAAATCCAGTCTCTCCGACCGCCATAGTCATCGATGGCCGCCAGGTGCAGATTACCAAGGCCTACGAGGTAGAGGTCCGCATAGAAGACGAAGCCCGACAACACCGTTTTCTGCACATACCGAAGATGACTAGAGAAGTACTACTGGGAATGGATTTTCTCCGAACCATGAACCTGCACATGAACTTCCAATCCGGGTTCGTGTTTCACAGGAACCGCAACATTTCTTTACCGAACTGCCGGACTTTCCAGCAACCTGACACCACGGTCACCGCTAGCAGCGAGCTCAAACCTGCCATGAAGCACCGCAAAGGAGTCCCCAAAAAGGTAAACGGTACACTACCTAGGGATCCCGTACCAGTTACCGATATAGGAGCCACCGACATAACCGAGGAGAACAACACCGCTACCGAAAAACTACCAGATTGTTCTTGGTATCGACGCCGATTCACGGAAATCAAGCGGCATCCAGATCAATTCTCCGATTACCGCATCATCGACCACCGACTTTACCGCCACATTGACAGCCACCGGAGTGACAAGGTGCTGTCCAGACCGTGGAAGTTATGCATACCGAAGCCTCTTCGCCGTCGTGTGTTAGAAGAGAACCACGACGCACCGACCGCCGGACATTTAGGGGTATCCAGGACGATATCCCGACTGGCCCAGCAATATTACTGGCCAGGAATGTTCCGGGACGCCGTTAAGTACGTCCGTAGATGCCAGCACTGCCAGGGTGTTAAAATTTCACAGCAGAGGCCACACGGACTGCTTCAGCGAACGGCAAACCGCAACCAGTGGAAACCCGTCAGCACCGACCGACCCCGACCTGCAACGGAACAAAGCTCCCAAGCCGAGCATCCGAAGACTACGCCCTCCAAGTCCAGCCAAAGGATCCCTATTCAGCCGGACCAATGCTGGCGATGTGGCGAGCCAGGTCACCGACGTAATGGCTGCTTACAGCCACCGATGCTGTTCTGTTCCCGATGAGGAACAGTAGGCATCATGTCCAGTAAGTGCGACTGCCCGACAGAGCCCAGAAGGCCAACGAGGGAAAGAGAGGCCTTATTCGACCAGTCCACGCCGAGCAGACGGATCCACCCCCGAAGGATGACCCACCGAACCAGGACCAGATACCCGCGTACCGCAATTTCATATATAGTTCGCCGCGATCTGACATGTACATACAATGAAATAATTTAGGATTGTAAATAGTTAGGATAAGATAAAATATCTTAGGATTGTAAATAGTTAGGGTAAGTGGGATTGTTAACCGAATAAATTTTGCCTTCCGGTCATCTTTTTTCCCCCCTCCCGAAGTAAGAGGAGAATGTAACGATGTTACAAACCTCAAGGCTTTAGTCAGGTTTCAGTCCGCGTCCGGTACTTTAATTCAGAGCCGCATAGATGGCGGTGAGGCCGTCTGCCGACAAATTCTCGCGCAAGGCAGTCTCACCACCACGAATAAGAGACCGCCGGTCCTCCGTTTGAATCAGTTGTGACCTACCAGGTGACAACAACAGGTGAGTGAGCCGAAGCGTAAATAATATATCGCAGTGGCGTCCTTCCGCAAACTCCGACTCCGACCTTTCCCACTCCACTTTCTAGCTCTTGTCATCCGACCGTAGCCGTCGAGGCAGTCGCCTACGGAGTGCATACTGCATAGGTCGCTTTCCGTGTAGGCTGTACTCCGTGAGCGGCGTAGGGCGTTGGGTGTTTACTGCATAGGTCGCTTTCCGTGCAGGATATACCCGGCGAACTGCCTCTTGCCGTTCTTTTCTTGTCCGTCTCTTTCTAACCGTCGAGGCAGTCGCCTGCGAAGTGCATACTGCATAGGTCGCTTTCCGTGTAGGCTGTGCTTCGCGAGCGGCGTAGGGCGTTGGGTGTTTACTGCATAGGTCGCTTTCCGTGCAGGATATACCCGGCGAACTGCCTCTTGCCGTTCTCTTCTGGTCCGTCTCTCTCTAACCGCTTGCGTAACCGTCGAGGCAGTCGCTTACGGAGTGTTTACTGCATAGGTCGTTTTTTCCGTGCAGGATATACCCCGTCAGTGGCGTAGGGCACTGGGTGTTTACTGTATAGGTCGCTTTCCGTGCAGGATATACCCGACGCCCTGTCTCACCGTTCTTTTCTGTCTGTTTACGTAACCGCCCTTACATAACCGTACTGTTTTTCTTACTCTGTCATCCCTGATTGTTTCTCCCGCCCGCCTACCGACCACCGAACCCCGGCCACCTGTAAATAAGCTCACTCTTTCTAACCGCTTGCATCACTCTCACGTAACCACCGTTTGTTACATCATTCATTTTACGCAACCCCCGTTTGTTGCATCACTCACACCGTACCGCTTGTCACACCGTAGCCGTAATACCGTTAGTTGCATGTTGCTTAACCGTACCGCTTCGTAGCCGTTGTAATAGTTTGCCCGCTTGTATCACCGCACCGTTACATAACCACATAGCTTGACTGAAGCCTTGCATAAGGGAGGGGGATCCGTTGTATTGCCGCTGAATTAGGCTGTATTTAGTTTCTGCACAGATAATAAATTGTGTCTTTTGGTAATCGTTGGTTTTCTTTTCTGTTCGTCACCGTCCGCACCCCGTAACACCTTTCTTTCAGCTTACGGCATCCACCCTCGGGGTCGTTCCCTGGAGTGCCGTTTCTCCACTGCAGCTGCCCTGGACTGTGTGCTAAGGGGGATAGCACACAGAGATCTGAGGAGCATACCTCAGTATAATAAAAAACTGGCGCCCGAGAAACCGTTCTGACGTCGAGTTTAGCGCTTACGTCATCACCGCACCGTTCCGTACCGCGTGTTACATAACCGTCCGCCCGTCCGCCTCCGATCCGAAGACCGTTTAACCGCTCGCACCGTAAAGGCGTCACAGTTTATGAGTCCGTATTTGATATGGCATCCGGATTTGTCCGGATTTTCAAAATTTTGTTTGGATTTGTCCGGTTTTTTATGGTTTGGCTAAATAGTGTGCAAAAAATGTGCATATGGTATTTTACTTTTTCATTGTTGCCAGTGGTCTTCTCATGCAGTCAGGCGTAGCTAACTTCATAGTTTCATTTGTCGCAGACATCATCATGTAGACGGCTAATTGTTAGGGCATGCGCGAGAAAATATTTTAACGACCCATATGTTGCCATATTGCTCGTTCGTAGGGCAGCGAGTCTGCGCAGTAACTCGTTGGTGTGACAAAGAGAATGGTAATTGGTGAGATGTGCGCCAGGTCCGGTTTGTTGTTCGTGTGACGTTGCCATGACGTTTCGGTATTATAATATTTACTGACCCTACCTGTCCTAGGATTATTTATCACAAAAACTTATTACTTCTATGTATTTAGTTCTGTGGTGTCAGCGCGCAATTGCGTAGCCGGCATAACCTAATGCCCACCAGCCTAGCTGGTCTAGTGGATAACGCGGAAGCGCGGCTGCCTATGGCCAGGTAGGCTGCGGGTTCGAATCCCGCGTAAGGCATGGATGTTGTGAATGTTTAATTATYTATTAAGTAATGTATACAATTTGATATAAGAGGGTGACATTTGGAAGGCTATTTTGTAGTTATCTTTTATCAAGTAGTTCGTGTATATCTAGTAGGTAGGTAGTTCCTTTTTCATCGTTAGGTTCCTTTTTTATCAGGTTGGCACGTTGTTTCTATGACGTCTCGCTTCCTTGGTGATTTGTTTATTTACTTTCAAAAATTTGTTTGAACTTGTGTCAAGCAAATTTTGAGGTTCTTCGTCTTTGACAAAGACTACAGGTGTAATTGAAACGTCAGACTATTAATTTTTTGTCAGTGTTTTTCAAGAGACAGCGATCTATCCGACAAAATATTATCTTATTATACAATTTGATGTTATAATAAAGATACACGTAATGAACTGGTTAATTGCCCTAAGCTGACAGGGCCATAACAATAAAAAAAAATAACCTAATGCCTGACTATTCCTCTTTACTTTATGCTATATTTCAAACAGCACTTGAAGGCGTCCGGATTTACTGGTTTGGAAAGTTGGTCACCTTATCTATGGGGTTTACTGTAGACATCACAAGCCTAAGTACAGTATATTCTGGAACCAGGGAAAGTGTAAGAGGTTATATTAAAAAACTGAAATCTGTCGAAGCACACAAGAAGTCWGTTTGGCAATATTTTCCAAGCGACTATTCTGAAAAGAAAGTATAGAAGACATATATTGAAAATTTTGATATCTCTGTAAAGTTCCACTACTTTCAACTTTTATGTGTTTCAGTTCGTCGACCACTGAACTATGTTCAGAGTGCGTCAGGTTAAGGGCGTTAATAAAAACCCACCAACCGGCAAAGAAAAAATACTTCTATAATTATATTCAGCAGTGTGCCAAATTTAAAGCCAAAGCATTTAATGAATCGTTTAAATGCAATAAGGTTAACACAAGTTGTCTTTTCACAGCCAAAAAATATCTGGTATTATGTGCAGGTTAATCAATACCTATTTTTTGAAACCTCCACAAACAAAAGGCAGTTATATTGTGAAAAAGAAAGACTGACAGCGTTCTAATAAGACTAAGGTTTCCCAGACTACAAAATGGATTGAATACGGATGCATGAGAAAATGTGCACAAAGTTGATTTTAGGTACTAATAATACGAGCGAAACAAATGATTCAAAGAATATTCGCAATTGATGGACATTCTTTTATATATTTCACAGTATTGTAGTAGCAATATTGTGACACCTACCCACCCTCCTCAGCGTCAGATAAATCGACCAGACACTTTCTTCTGCACTTGCGTTCGTCAGATAGACCATTTATTAAAACACGTTGTGTAAAAGGAACAATAAACATTTTGTCAACATAACTCGGCATTCCAGTGGGTCGAACGCTACCCCGCTTGCCCTCCCAGCACTATTGACCATTTAGTAGTAGATCTGGACAATGTAACCTGTCATCGCCGTATGCCAAGGGGTTAGGTGCAGTCAGTTCACAATGAATGTTACGCTATACATGGCAATACACGTCACTCTACTTTCTCTGCACTGGAGTTCGTCAGATAAATCGACTATTTATCGAGACACTTGGTCAGTCTAACAAATACATCGAGCATATTGTCATTGCAACCGGCATCCCTTTATGCACGGTGATTTCAGTGGTTTCAACACTATCGGTATACAGATATATTCTCCACAAAGCAACACACATCTACCCACCCTTGTCTGAACTATGATGGTCAAATATATCGACAGTTTAGTGATACGTTTGGTCACTGTTCAGAATGATACGTCATACAAGACAATACACGCCTAGCTACTTTCCCTCCACTTGCATTCGACAGATAGATCGACTACTTGTTGAAACACTTGGTCAGTCTAACAGACACATCGCATACATTGTCACTGTAATTCGGCGACGTTTTGCACGGTAGTTCTAACGCTGTCAGTCAGGTATGTTTCCCACAAAGCCAAACGCAAAGGGGATAAGATACCCAGGTACACTGTAATGCGGTCTCGTCAGTGTAACTGTTACACTGACGAAGAAGAATAGTAATTTATTATTGGGAAAACTTTCGCCTCAAAGAATAAAAGTGGAAAACTGCAAAAAATATTAATTAATAGTAATTATAGGTACTTCTGGCCCATTTTCTTAAAAGTGAAAGAAAGTAAAGCATCAGCACTATATAACTTATTACTCTATGTTAAAATCTACGGTGAGATATATATAAAAAAGTATAAATGTAAAAACTGGAAATATACATAGGTACTGATTTACAGCGCATTACATACATACATGAGTTATAGGTATACACGGATCCGACTCCCATCCGTTCCCGAAACCCATGAGCCGTCCGTCTTGTATTGGTATCATTCCCATCTAACTTTACTATCTCGTTTCCTATTTATAAATGATAGTATTGTAAGTCTGACTAATACACTCATGCTCTTTCGAAATCATTTTATATAGCCAGATATAGCTCAAACAAATCAGTTGCGATGAGGAAAGCGAAAACATAGCTTGGTTATTTCTTCTTAGTCACAGCGTATTTGTGGTCTTGTATGTTCCAATACTGCGATAAGTGTATATTATTAAGCAATTTGTGTACCTATCGTAAAGTGGTTCTCGTTAATATAATATCTTGTTTTAGAGCCTTAATCAATCTCTACTTGTTTCTTTCAAACGTCTTATAGCAAATGATTACATCTAATCTTCCCCGCTTCATTTCAATTTTAGTGTGGGACTTTTTCATTTAACACAAAATAAAGCAATTCAATCAGTTAAATGATATTAAAATTAAGTTTGATGAAAATAACAAGAACATTCGAAATTATACCCACACAATAATGCAAGTATGGAGATGATTGTTTGAAGGAAATGACTATCATTTATTACCTATACAAACGCACTGATCGGATCAGTATTATTCAAAGTGGTTAAAACGGTACCTAAGGATGCTTGTGGTAATTGTCTCCATAAATTGCAACAACTTTCTTACATTAGCAGAAGGTCTAGTTTCTCGACAAACAGTTATCGAAGAGTAGTAGGTCGTCTGTTGTCTTACATTTCATCAGCTGCACAAAGCTCGTTGCTGGTTATGTGTTATGCCACAGGGAAGTAGAGTTGAGTGATGAGTGTCAGATTCTGCTAATGGTTATATGATGGGCGTAGGTGGTTTTACGGAGAAATCCAAAATGTAGTACATATTAATGTTAGAACGTCATACAGCCAATACCGCTTGCATCATAATATGAGGTGCTATATTTCTTGGAAGTAACTCTCCCCTGAAGTTTAACAGTTCGACGGCGACAGTAGATCACTGAAATTGTACAACCTGTTAGTTTACCAACAAGACAACGCCAAGCCGCATATAACCCAACAAATAATGGACTGTGCACAAAGGGTTTTTAACAAATTGCGAATATTGTATGCTCAACATAGGCCTGGGACTTTTTACGACAAGAAAACATAAATCACTTGATTCAGTCTATACCTCTCTGATGAATTCGAGGGTGCTGTAATAATCTAGTAGCCCAATAAAAAATTACATTTGGGGTTGCAAAATTGAGAGCACGCAATTTTATTTTTTGGATGTCAAGAGAGTGTAATGTTAAATCCATGTTTGTGGGCTGCAACCCTTATCCCGCGGCCGCCATCCTGTAAAAAATTTTTTGTTACAAATTAAATTCTCTACAACTTTGATCCTATCTTAAAAAATAATAATAAAGTTATTAAATAAGTATATAAAAATTTTGGAACAAATTTTCTTTTCGTCGTTATAACCTTTTTTCTGGTTATTTTAAAAAAAAACTGATGTCGGAACATTTTGATAGAGGGGTTTTCAAGGAATAATTCCCATTTTTTATTTATTTCTAGGGTTTACGATACGAAGCATACACTATTCTACAGTACTCGTAAGTATACATCAATATGAATGATTAGGAATTGTTTTCTTTCATCTTTCCGTTATTTTTATAAGTAACATTTAAAAGATTGACATTTTAATGTTGTTAATAATTAGTTATTGATCCGTACCCCCTACGAGGTTAGGAGTCTGCTGGTGCGTTTTTTTACGTCGTACCCCATTAGGCATAATCTTCTAGCTGACATAATAATTAGTATAATTAAGAATATCAAAATATGTTTCCCAATCTACTGTATCCTCAGCCTCTTTGATGGGCCAGGCGGCGATCAACTCAGGTCCTCGTTGACCTTCTGATAATGACTTGTTGAGGAAGGATGCAGAATGAAGTGTTATTGTTGGCAGTTCATCTTCAAAATCACCCCCTTAATCAATTTTGATATCTCCATTATGTTGCTGTAGGTCTCCTTAAAATAATTCAGGCACACTGCAGAACATTTGAGGCCTGCCTTCCGACATCCACACATTGCTCTACAGTTTCCTTTGCATGGTCAGAATATCAACTTTAGAAGCTCAAAGGTGATGGAGGTTTTGAACTTTGAACATCCATCAATATTTGTCCATATTTTTTCCAGCCCGTCTTGAGGGTCGTTGTAATTCCCGAGCCACGACTGAACCTGATGATTATATACACTTGCAGCCTCCAAGCAAGCGGACTGTGTCTTATGTCGGAAGAAATGAAGCCAAATTAAATTTATTCTTTGTCACTGACTTGTCACCAAATAAAGAGATGAAAAAACGTTCTCATAGGGCAGTGAGCAATGTAGGGTCGACTTTCTCTTTGAGGAATATTGCCGTTCACTGTTCATTATCCTCATTATTTTTTTGCCATTGCACGATTAAGTAAGGTTTTCACTCATTTTTTCTTCACAATTCTTGGTTTACTTTCCCTTAAAAAATTTTTACAAATAAAGCAATCGCTTATGATGGAGTAACAAAAAAAGTCAAAATGCTCATCACAAAATTCAAAATAGCTGTCATAAAACTCAAAATTTTGTCCACAAAATTTTAAGCCGTGTCCACAAAACTCATAATACTTTCACAATTAAATACTTCTGCACGAGGTGAAATACGTAGGACAACTGGAAGAAAACTTTGAAGGACAGCTGCAGCTACCACGGGCAAATAATAATACTAATAGCAGACAGATGTTCTTTTGTCTCCAAATGTTTACTTTGGTCTTTTTTACCTGAACAGGATTCTCGAAAATGTACACTCTGATTAGAGATTATTATAAAAACCAATAATTTCTTTTTTGATGCAGACTAAAGTTTATAACTAATTATTAACAACATTAGAATGTTAATAATTTAAACGTTTCTTATAAAAGTAATGGAAAGACGAAAGAAAATTATGCCTAATCATTCATATTAATGTATACTTACGAGTACTGGAGAATTATGTAAGTTTCGCATCATTATAAAACCCTAATAAATAAATAAAATTTGAAAAGTTTGTAATAGCAATTATTCCTTGAAAAACCTCCTATATCAAAACACTTCTGATATCATTTTATGTAAAATAACCAGAAAAATGACAAAGACCAGAAGAAAATTTGTTCCAAAATTTGTATCTATTTTCTTGAATAACTTTGTTATTTTTGGTTCTACAACTAAGTTGTAGAGAATTTAATTTGCAACGAGAAATGTTTATACAAATTTTATGTGCGACGAATAGTTTGCCCGATATAAGGTAAAAACCACTCACAGCCCTTTTCACAAGGGTTGTGACCCCACAAACATGGATTTAACTMAACACMTACCCGCTCTTAACATCTAAAAAATAAAACTGCGAGCTCTGACTTTTGCACACAAGACCCAAAAAAATGTAACATTTCAATATACTATAGATGGAGCATCACATTATTAATTTTTGCCTTGCTTATTGTTGAGAATAGGTACCTGGTGAATTTGGAGGTAATTTTTGGAAAATCATATAGGTCCGGTTGCACAAACAAATCAAATTTGACCGGATTCATGACGCTGCTAGGCAACGACAGCGGATTAATCTCAGATTAACTTTGATCCACGTTTGTGCAACCGGCCCATATATCATATATTTTAGATCTTATCCAACTTAATTTAGATTGCGGCAGACCACTTTTTGAAAAATGGCCGTTTATATTGAGAACTATTTACGATGTATGGTGTTTCTGTATATCGCACAGTATCGCATTCCCATCTACAAAATGTTATAATCTACGTTAATTTACAAAAAATAGCGGAAATTTCGCGAGTTATACGTAATCTTAGTAATTACCATTGCCATTTCTTGCTCAAGTTTACCAAAATTTTAATCGTTTTTTTGTAACTATCGGTAGATGTGACACAAAAAAAACTAAACACAGAAACATTCCTTTCTTGCGGTTGGTAGCACTACTTTTGAGCTCTTGCAGTAAGTATGTGAAGTTTTAAAACGAACTTAGGGTCATGTTTGGAAACTTTCACCATAGGGGATGGGGGAGCAACAAGGTTTTATTAAAAGGGCTTCCCAGAAATTTGTGTGCCCAGAATATATCACATGTGTTCGACAGCATATGTTGTCTTTGCTACTGGTTAAGAAGCTTGACGAGGTGAAGTTTCGTCGCATGGATGGAGTCCTGTCTAATATTGTCTCGTAAAGTTTTACCTGAATGTTAAAAAATGTGTAGATGCTAGATTGTGTTCATTTACGTTTTGTAGTAACTATATTAGTTATATGTATATAAGCCGTAATCTTTGATCGCATATACACTGTATCATGGAACGTGTCGATTTAGCTGTAATCAAAACTTAAAATACTTGACGTTATCTTTATATCTATCTACCCACGGAAATACATAGAAGGATTATATGGAAACGTCGTGGCAACATTACAATGAACAGAAAACAGAACCTGCCACACATCTCGCCAATCGCTATTCAGGCGGTCACTTGCGAGTTACTTCGCAGACTCGCTAGCCTACAAACAAGCAACATGGCGACTTACAGGTCGTCACAATATTTTCTAGCGCATGCCATAATACATATGTCTGTGGATCTACTATTGTTTAAACAATGGATCTACTAAGCACACGTATGACATTCATGCACGAAAAAATACCT
The DNA here is from genome assembly GCA_025024175.1 of Rhyzopertha dominica. Lineage (NCBI taxonomy): Eukaryota > Metazoa > Arthropoda > Insecta > Coleoptera > Bostrichidae > Rhyzopertha > Rhyzopertha dominica. The sequence continues at coordinate 33,668,628 of QCXZ01000041.1, forward strand.
TGGTAGTGATGCCATCTATCTATCAGCAAAAAGCTAAGATGATGGCAAAGCGACCTAGCCGCCACATACCCACATAAAAGAAATGTAATATAAATGTCAAGTAGGCATGCCCATGCCCCTGCATACCTCAGCCTTACATACAGTAGTGATGGTAACTTGCTATTTCCAAATTGTGAGGGACATTTAAAATACGGTATATTCTAGGGAAATTCTAGATTTAATAACATTTTTCGATACATGGCATTTCGTATGTTTAATGGGCTTTCTTCAGCATTTATTCTACACAGATTTACACATGGGATGGCTGCTAGAACGTTATTCGTTGATATGTAAGTGTCAACTTTCAGTTAACGGCCAACATTTGACACTGATGAACTATACTTAATCTGGTATTTCATTAATGAATGCCATCAAATCTGATTTTCATTTCATCATTAAGCATACTACTGCAATGATAGGTATAATCATACCACTTGGATGGATGCTCTTAGGGTAATTAGGTATATATTATTTATTATTCTAAACATCTATGTACATGTAAGTTTTTTTTTAATATAWTCTAGAAACCATGTGTAAATTTATGTAAAATAAATTTTGAGAAGCGCCAGATCTCTAATTAAATTATTAATCAACTTATAAAATGGTTCATTATCCATTATGACATAAAAACCGCTGCAAATTGAATCAATACTTGCACATCAAATTGTCGAAATGACATTTACACACCAAAATCCATAAATTTTTAAAATCGACAAATCGAGTTTTTCTAAATAACTCGAAGATTATTAACTTAAAGAATGCCTTTCGCTCAGAAATTTGTTTTTCTATATAATAGAAAAATGTAAACAAAATCGTGTGCACGGGGTCTAAAATCCAGTTTTTTGGAAATATTTCGAAAACGTCAAAATTTTAGAAAATTTTTTTAAAACACTTGTAAGAAATTTTAATCCTATCTGACGGTATTTTCACTTTTTGAATATATTAAGTATTTATTTATTTAGGAAAAACCGTTTCTTTAAGTGATGCTTTTTTGCTAATATCTTCTGAACAGTTTGCTGCACCGAAAATTTATACGGACAAATACTACTCACAATTATACTACTAATAGCATACTAAAAGAAAAAAATTAAAAAATATATTACAAAAAGGGTAGTTACCTTCGAAAGTTATCAGACTGGTACACAGACAAGAAATGTTTCTGCTCAAATTTTGTTTTTGGACGTTTTCAAGCATTTTAAACCGATTGAGCAAATAAAAAATTTTGAAATTTTTTTCGGGACAATACTTCCCATCCGTGGGATGTGGAATTAAAATTATTCTATTCTATTCTATCTTCTGCGGTGCGACCCTGCAAAAGGGGCGGGGCGCTGCACTTAGACCTTTCGATCCATTGTGCCCGCACCGTAGCTTAGAAGAGTCCTGCCTTCTCAAAGAAGTGCAGTATCTCTTTCCAAGGTAATCTATAAAGATCTTCAGTCTTAATAAATTGAGACCCAAATTCTCCAAACCTTTTGCCCCCCAGCGGTCCGCAGTTGGTAAGGAGGTGAATCGGAGTTTCCTCCTCTTCTAAGCAGAACCTACAGGTGCTACTTTCCACTACACCCATATTATATAGGTGTTTATTGAGCCGGCAGTGTCCCGTGAGGACACCCACCACTAATCGCAATTGAAAGCGACTCCGGCTTAAGAGCCATTTGCGTTCCTGGGCAAGCGTAGGTCCAGTGATGAAGGCCCTAGATTGCCTCAGTTCCGGCGCGTCTTCCCAATACAGGTAAAACTGACGACCAAGCCACTTTGTGATCTCGGCCCTCAGTCTACTTTCTGGAATGGCGATGGAAGGTTGTGGTCCGAGATAACGTGCGGACGCCGCCTTCTTCGCTAATTCATCAGCCATTTCATTMCCTTCAATGCCTGCATGAGCAGGCACCCAAATCAAGTTAACCCGATTATGTTGGGCCAACCTTACTAATGTGTTACGACAGTCCAGTAAAAGGCCGGAGCGCACCCTAACACAGGTAAGCGCTCGAAGTGCCGCCTGGCTATCGCAGCAAATGTAGATATGCAGTCCGGAATACCCTCTTCTGAGGTTCTCATGAGCACATGCCAGAATTGCATAAATTTCCGCTTGGAATACGCTAGGGTACTCTCCTAGTGACAAACTGAGTTGCACCCTCGGAGATGTACCACATACTCCCGCGCCTGTGCCTGTGTCCATTTTAGATCCATCTGTGTACCAGATGAGTCCTTGTGGCACAAGCATGTTTTCACCATTCAGAAACCACTCCTCCTTATCGGGGATAACGATTCTGTATGGTGTGTTAAAACACATAGTCGTGTTAATCCTATTAAAATTAAGTTAGTGTTTAGTGTTAAGTTCATTTAGTTAATTCATTTGTATACAGCTTCTTTGACACTTGACGTCAATTTTCGGTTGCAACAATTATCACGTCACATGTTACACAGGGTGTTTTAAAATTTTAAAACTTTCACTTTTTCTTGTAATTTGATGCGTTTTCATGTGAGAACCAACATAGGCAATTCTTTTCACGTGATAGAATACTAAGGTGACAAGTTTTATAATTTTTAGATTTTTACTACTCTACAATACTCAGTTGGCTGTGCTGCAGCGCTGCAACCAGCATAGCATTAGCATTCTTCCACCCTCCCTCTATCGCCATGTTTCGTGTCACGAATAAATTATTTAAGTTTTTAATATAACAAGTTGTCAATCAAACTAACACAACACTGAAATTTTATGAGTTTACTAARAAAATTCAATAATCGAATTTTTATGTAACTTTGTCAGTGATCTTATTAACACAAAATTTTTGACAGAGGTATGTCATACAGATAGTTCTTTTTTGTTTTTAATGGGTGTTTGCAAGAGTGCAAATATTAAACAACACTAAAATGTTACATGTTTAATTTCCAAAAACTGTTGATGCTACAGTATTGAACATTCTGTTTATATAAAATAATGTATATAAGGATTTTGTTTACTGATGTATTTTTCAGGTTTCTATTAATAACGGCAGTCACCTTGAATACAAATACTCTATATATTCTTAAAGCAGAGCGGATGCACCAAGCACGTTTTTATTCAGTAAAACCGTTGTCTGAATATTAATGTAATTTAAAACTAGTCTGCATACAATAATTATTTAATAAACAAAACGTTCAGTCATAAACTACATTTATTTACATAAAAAATAATCATTTATATTACACATGATCATTATATCACAGAGATATAGCGGCAATCATAAAAGGTAATGGCAAAATTTACTAAAATTTCAAATTGTAAAAATCAAACCTACACTCATGAAAAGCAACTGATGTATAAGTAACCAATAAGTTAATATTTATATTCGCATAAAACGAACACTCATCATTAGTGTTGTGAATACACAAACATGTTCCTATAGCAAATTAATAAATCTATGCCGCATTTGGATCAAAGAAGAGCGCAGAAAATGCAAATATAAGGAACACGATTCCTCCTATGATAGTCACTGCAACAGAAAATTGATAAGAGTCAGATAAAGATCTGTCAAACGACATATGATAACTATAATTACGGGCATTCTTGAATAAAGATATGATACAAAAATAATTACCTGTTCTAACAGATATCTTTTGTGCGATCATTCTTCCTCCTAATACTGCTAAACCCGTACAAAGTACATGTCCTAAAATACCCCCCAGAATAACACCCATAACACTTTCCCTAGCACCCAAAATTATGGTAGTCAGCTGCGATCTATCTCCCCACTCCGCTAGAAAAGTGAGCGTGAACGCTTGCAGAAATACTCTCCAAATTAAAGACCACGCACTGGGGGTCTTACTTTTTTAGATCCACTTTCAGGATCGGGCATCATAGTTTGCTTTTCAAACTGCAATTCGACATATAGTTTAATTTTTGTATTACAATATTTTCATATGAATGTACCTCTTCTTCTTTCTTACGCAGATCTGACTGCACCTCTTCCAATTCCTCTTGTGCACCAGTTGGTGACATATTAATGCCTTCTTTTAACATTTTCAAACCAAATATGGCAAATAGTGCTGTACTAATATAGAAGGTATATGCTCGAGGTATAACATTTGCCAACCAGCCGAAAACAGCTGCAAAGAAATTCTGATGTGAGTTGTAGAGTCGTACTTCAATTATATTTTTACTAATTAGGCATATCTTATTTTAACCTAGTAATCATGGTCGCATAATCTGTTTAAATGCTAGCAGAAATTTCTTGTTTACAGTAGTATAGATGAAATAACGGAGGAATACCGCCCTCAACACAATGTATTAAGTATTAGCAATAATTTTTGAATCAAACTCTCAAGATTTTTGTATAAAAATATTACATGAATATCAGGGTGGTTACAAAAGAGTAGTCGACCAGATTTAGACATTGCAATAAACATTATTTTAAAAACAAGAAACATTTAGTGAGCTTGAAATACAGGGCAATTATACAAGGCGTCTACGGAACTCAAAGTACTAAGGAAAGTAATAAACTTTAAGCAGGTGCTAGTCAGTGAAACAGACAATGAAGTTAAAACAATCTTCTTACTATACTTTTTAAATACAGGTGTGGAGAAGGGCAAAAAAGATGGTGGATCAAACATGAAAGGGACAATTTTCAACAAGTTGTAACAATGAATATTGATTAGGCTATGCAAGTGACTTAACTATATTGGTAAGAACGAAGGCATAGGAGGAGCAATAAAAAAAACTGCTATAACCAGCAGAACACAAGATGTGAAAAATAAACACTTGGAAGTATGAGTATTTGAAAATTCACAATGAGGGAAAATGGTACAAATCTGAGTGAATGGAAAACATTAGAGAACACATCTTGAGKAACAAAAACAGCAATRGACAGATACAGAAATTTAAAAAAATTATAACTAGRGCTATATCGCAAAAGATATACTTTCCACWAAAGACATTTCATGAAGCCTATGGAAAAACTGTATAAAACAGCATTAACAGCATGACATCAACKCTAGACAAAAAACAGAGGTAAAACAGGAAAGGAAAATGGTGCAGAGAAAATACAGTTCAATAAAAAAACAATAAGGAAGACAAACAGGTAAAGTAGGAGAATTTTCTAGCTAGGACATATAGAAAGAATGAAAGTTATGAATGGAATAATGAAAAACGCAGGAAAGAGGGAAATGCAAGAAACGATTTGCAGCAGCAAATTAAGTTTGAATAACCAAGTGGATATAAAAATTGAGGAAGAAAGGAGAACAAGTCACGGGGCTTCGAAGCTTGTAGAACTGAATAAATATACAATAATTCACATTTTGAATAGGTATTATATTGCAGAGAATTATAAAATTCTGAAAAAACTGTTTCCGGTCAAAACTTGTACAATTATTCAAAAATCAGATTACATTAACGTTGCATTTTAAATTTCAAATCTTTCCTGTACTACTACTTTTTAATTCAACACATCAAATATAATTCAAATCTAATTTGTGCAGTTTTATGCAGATATTAAAGTTAGACTTTATTCATGCCTGTTGTCACACTGAATGTATCTTGTGGTCTTCAATAATTCATTAAGGGGTCTACAACTAAAGGATTTTAATGCACATTAGCTAGGAGTTACAAATTAATTACATGTATTTATGAGGAATTACAGGAAATTACTTAGAATTACAAAGGAACTGCATGGAATTGCAAAGAATAACATGCAATTATGTTGGTTTTTAAAAAAATTACATTTAGAGAGCGCTAATGGGGGAGGGGGGTTACAAAAGAATGAAAGACTTTCCCATCTACAAATAAAATATTTTAGCGATCACAGGTTTCAAGGAATAGTATAGGAATTTTGCTGTAATTCCGAGGAATTACAAGAATTTCATAGAAATTTTGATGTAATTCATAAATATTTTAATACAATTTCTATAATTCCATGGAATTACATAAATTTCCCCAGTAGAGAAATTTTTAGTGTAGCTACAAATTTTTAAATTTTATATTTTTGAGTGATAGACCCATCATAATTCATTTAATAGAGATAAACTGAGGTGCTATTTTCTATGCATGCCACATTAGCAAATCTACAAAGCTACATAAAAATGCTTTAGTTTATTAGAGTAAATTTTACATGTAGGAATTACAATGGTCAGTAGACATTATCGTCCATAAAATTATATGCGCTGGTAACATCTGTATATTAAATTTCTCCGTATGAATATACATATCTGCAATATTTCTATACATTGATAAGAAAAATTGCTTTTACTACTATCTTTCCCGGGCACATCAAGCAACTCATAAACTATTTTGTTTCTTGGCTACTGATTTAATTAAATATCAAATAATCAAGCAGAGTATGTTGCAACCATCGTATTGCCAGTAAAATTTGAATCGATGGAATCCACCAGTGCAACACAATACATTCTACATTCCTTGAAGGTTATAAAATCAATGTTTTTTATTATTTGAATTCAGACCTTATCGTCGATTGCTTTTTCTGTCACGCTTAATAGCACCACTATAGATAAAATATGCAGTAAAAAACAACTGCTCTTGACGAATGTGTAAGTTAACAAATAAAAAGCTTTACCTGAAAGAATGGTCATCAGGATTAATGCTGTAATTGCACCGGCAAAGACAGTTAATCGAGCATGACGCATGGCCATGATAGCCGCAATGAAGAAGGTCTTATCCCCAATTTCCGAAACTAGTATGACAGATATGGCTGCTGCAAATGCGTGCACAAACCCGAGGTTCTCAACTGGTAGGTCAGTGCCGCCAGTTCCATTTAACGATTCAACTCTCTGTAACTGTTATTAAACATAGGTGTATGTTGTAAATATTAATCTAGCCAACTTACTGGAGGTGGAGTACCAGCATTTGGTTCTTCGACAGGTTCCTTCTCTGCATGTAATGTTAAAAAGTTGTTCCATATCAACCACACATAACACAAAACATTCACAGAAATCGTAATTAATCTACCCTTAATCCCCATAGTGGCCTTTTTCTTAACCTTGTTCGACTTTCACAAAATTTTTAACTTATGGGTTATAAAGATACAGGTACAGTTATTTATAGATATTTTCACACGGAATCTTTAACATATTTGGCTGTAGTTTGTTCAGTTAAAAACTACTGAAGTGCTTGTACACGTCCCTCAAATGCTACTGTGCTATAAACTATATACCACCGAACTGTAACCGCGAATGAATAAATCGCACTGTCTTATTCTTATCATTTTCATTTCTATCCTAGCTCACTGAAGTGTCTCCGGATCCGACCAAGGCCACCAGACATTCGGATTGGAATTAATTTTTTTGAGCATTATTATTGTTTTTGAGGTCACGTTTAATTGGTTTAACACAATTCAGAATCTGAAGCTATAAGTAAACTGCAACTTCAATAAATTAATGTAGCCGTATTGAATATAAAAGTATAAAGCTGTCAGTTAGATTCAAAGGTTTAACGTGTGTTTCAAGTCATTTTTTTACATTCTGCTAGTATTTTTTTGCAGCTTTACGCACTCTACATAGATTATTGAGCTGTTAGAAAAAAAACAAGGTAGACTTAGGTTAGGCCGTTTGGCTCAATACAGGAACAACAGTTTAGTTGCTTCCAAATTGAATTTACCGCCTCGAGTTCGGTTGGCAGTGTGTTTGAATTTATAATGGCTATATACAAATACAACTAGTTTGCGAAATACCGACTAACCACAATACAGCCGAATTGACTGAAAACCTAAAAATCTTTAATTTAACTACAGTAGGTAACTATTTAATCGAAAACGATCCACATTCCTATTCCTAGTAATGTGTGCGCTAGAGAAGAAGGGAAATGTGGTGGGGACAAAAATTGTCATGCGGCATTTAAATCATTGGCGTGCCCGCTATTATCATGGTCGCAATTTCAGGCAAGCGCTTAGCGCGGCGAACAAATTTATTAACTGGACCCACCCATGCGGTCCGCTCCGTTCAAATTGTGCATGATGTTACTTATTTGCTAAGGTGCGACTTCTTTCCTGGTGCGCGCTATACTAATACCATTAGTATAGCAAAGTACCTGTTTGGTGGCATCAAGGCACGGAATTGAATTTCAATATAATTCCGTGCATCAAGGTTGTACTGTAGATACTGAATACATACGTAAGCTAATGCTGCAACCAGCAATACACGAAATGGTACAGGTTTCCATAAATGATTCATGCATTCAGGGCGCTTATGGAAATTATGATTAAATCAGTTTGCCGCCTCTCAGGATTCAGGAAGGTGACGTATACTTGTCATCTGTCGATTGTTGAATTATTTGATATATTTTAACGTTGATTGACATATTCAACGATTTTAATATGAGTAAACGCCTAGGAATTCTGTAGTATTTTGTGGAATAAACTTTAAGGTTTCAGAAAACTACACACATTTCGGAGCTGCGGGCTGACACGATCTCGCTATAACTTTTAGGTTATTAATGTATCGTATTTGTGAGGTTGTGGCTACAGTAAGCCTGTTAAGTGGTAAGTGGTAGTAACATTATCTGCACTACACAAACCTTCCATAGTGCAAAGGTGTAGACCATGTGTAGACTGCATAGGTTATCACAAGTCTACTATACCAATAATTATTGCCATTTCTTACCTTTGAAAGAAAAATAGAGCCGTAAATTGTTGGAAAATCTTTATAAAGCATCATTTTCGTGACTAACTTGATATGCAACTTCCTGTACTATCGTGCTCGTTGATGTTCAGTGATCGCCGTGCGTATTGTGGCTTGGCACAAAGAATTCAGAAATCAACGCCACCCGCGTTGCACGAATCATTTATAGAAACCCTGTATAATTATTGTATCCCTCGTTGAGAAAACACAGTTTTCAAAAAAGATTTATTTCCTCTTTAGCTCTCAGTATTTTATTTAAAGAGTGATAGATGTGGTGCTCACATTTAGTGAAAAATACTGGGCCGGTTACTATTATTTTGTTAAAGTTGATGTTAGCTAAAATCAACAAAGTAAACATAACAACACTTTAAGTTGAATTATGTGATTGGTTTAGATTGAAATACAGAGTTGATTTTAGCTTAAAATAGAGAAGCGAAACCGGACCAAAGTCTCTAGATTTATAAATCTAGGTAAATACGGTCCCAGTGACTGAGTGACTTTAAATAACAGTGTGTCCATAATAAGCGCGGCCATGTTTCCTCCAGATTTGGTTATAAACCAGTGTATGCCGTTCTTTGGAGAGCCACGGCTGGCGAACAAAAAAGATACGGACTTGCGGTTTTCACTGTTGTATTCAGAATAGGTACCCTGGCGTATCTGGTCGTGTTAAACTCGGTTACTCGATCACTCCGGGATTCCGGATATCCGCGGTTATTCCGGAACAATATTTTAACGTCGTTTAAAATAAAAACATATTTTCTAGCTAAAAGTGACGATATTCTTTAATACTGTGGAAAATATACCTGAAAAACCAGCAAAACTTTCCAAATTTATAAAACTAAAATTTCAAATTAGATTTACGTGCCGTTTTTAATATCGATAGTAATAAGGTAATAACCAGTTTCGATTTTAAAGACGTGATGTCAGATTAAAAATAGATAAAAGGAAACGGTCCAATATCTTGCTTACCGGCAATTTCAGTTGCCGTTTTTGTTTTTTTCACTACAGCAGAAATAAATTTTTCATACAAATAAATAAAATAAAATGTTTAAAGCTCATCATCAGAAATTCAGCGGAAAAAGGAAACAAAACGTTATTTTTGCCAATATGAAGACAAGAACTGGCGGGCCTTACCAGATATAAGTATTTTTTCAACTATTGAAAGAAGTATTTAAGCACTTTACCGACTTAAATTCAATTTTTCGTAACCATCATCATTCATTTTGAAAAAATAGTGTATTCTACGATACGATAAAATGAATAAAATAAAAGTAGTTCAGCGCAGAATATCGATGACTTTGACTTTTTCAAGGTAATTAATTTTAAATGTAAGAGGCAAGGGACTTACTTGAACAAAGCGCCCCGAATAGACAGAAACAAGGAGACTCACTTGAATAACGCGCCCTAAATAGTTTGAGGCAAGGAGACTAACTTGAATAAACCTCGAATAGTGTGAGAGGCAAGAGGACTCACAATAATAAAGCACACCAATGGGAACATAATTATATTTCGTCCACGTCGTTGTTCCTGCGTAATGCTAAACATAGAAAATTATAATGAACTTGAAAAAATCACAAAGTCATTGATATCAGTAGCTATCTTGGTTCATTCAACTTTTTGACCTTGATTTAACCTTCCAATGATCTAATATGAACATAATAATCTATTATACGTAAAATTTTTCGCTCTTTCCATATTCGCAATAAAAAAATATAGGTTTCCATTAAAAAAAGCAACTTTAACCTCAAAATAACTTTGAAGTACGAATTCAAGGTCAAAGTTCCTACTACTATCACTACTTGCCACGGGCAGCACCAATGCAAAACGTTTCCATGGCAACTTCTAGTTAACCGCTGGTTAACCAGGGAAGGTCTGGTTCTGGTTACATGGTTACAACGCTTTATGGAAAGGGCACTGTGCATTGTACAAAACTACAGGGTTTTTTGAATTCTGTGAGCCGCCTTTCTGTAACTGCTGCAAAGCTACAACATGCACGGCGATAGGATTAAAGGTTGCAGATAAATGTCACCCCAAAGCTCAGAAATGCAACCTTAAAATTAATTATCCTACAAAACACTACAGGATATCTTGGAAATACACACTCTCGGGCGTTTTTTTAATATTAAAATATATCAAATAATTCAATAATCGACAGATGACAAGCAAGCAATAGTTGTGTTCACCTTCGTGAGAGGCGGCAAATTTATTTAATCAATAATTTCCATAGGCGCCCTGGATGCATGAATCATTTATAAAAACCTTGTACAAACTCCTCAAAAATGGTGGGGGATAGTGTTTGCTTGAACAGAATTTCGCTAAATCAGTGCGAAGGTTGGTCGGTATTTCGATGCTCGGTTAATCGAACACACTACCGTTAACTCAGCTGCCTTATGTCAATAATAAGGTTATGTACACTTGATTTTATTTTGTAAATAGCCCACACAAATTGTTTTAATAATGAACGATTTCGAACCTTTAGAGCCTTCGCTTAATAATATTATAGAACAGTCTACTTTAAAGTGGATATTCGTTGGTGGCAAGGGAGGAGTGGGCAAAACAACGTGCAGGTTAGTCAGAACATGTTACTTCATTGCTTGTTTATTTAAACCATTTTATAGTTGCAGTTTAGCAATACAGCTGTCAAAAGTAAGGGAAAGTGTGCTGATCATTTCCACTGACCCAGCCCATAACATCTCTGATGCCTTCGACCAAAAGTTTACAAAGGTTCCTACGATAGTCAAAGGATTTGATAATTTATTTGCAATGGAAATTGACCCAAATGTAGGTCTCAATGAATTGCCCGAGGAATACTTCGAAGGTGAACCAGACGCACTGAGAGCCGGAAAAGGGATAATACAAGAAATAGTTGGCTCATTTCCTGGAATAGATGAAGCCATGAGCTATGCCGAAGTCATGAAACTAATAAGGGGAATGAATTTCTCTGTTGTTGTTTTTGATACAGCTCCAACAGGTCACACTTTGCGTCTGTTGTCATTTCCGCAAGTTGTGGAGAAGGGACTTAGCAAACTTTTGCGTCTAAAGCTAAAAATTTATCCTTTAATTTCTCAACTTGGCAGTTTATTTGGCAATAATGATTTTAGTGCTGATACTTTTAGTTCGAAACTTGATGAAATGTTGACAATTATTAAGCAAGTGAATGAGCAATTTAGAAATCCCGATCAGACAACTTTTGTTTGTGTTTGTATTGCAGAGTTTCTGTCATTATATGAAACGGAAAGGTTGGTGCAAGAATTAACAAAATGCAAGATTGATACACATAATATCATTGTTAACCAACTGCTATTTTACAAAAAAGATGAAGCACCTTGTAAGATGTGTACGGCTAGGTACAAAATACAACAGAAATATTTAGATCAGATAAATGACTTATATGAAGACTTCCATGTAACAAAGCTGCCTTTATTGGAAAAAGAGGTCAGAGGTACTGAACATGTGAAAGCGTTCTCAGACTATTTGATCCACCCATATTCACCTTAAGGAACTAATTTGTATATTTTTGTATTAGGGCATGTAATTTAAAATTTTAATGATTGTGAACTAGCACATAAATATTGTCTTCGTAATACATTTTTGTGATTTTTGCAATTGGGTGAAGTTATGGAGGTATTAGGATAGTGGTAATTTTTGAAGGAGGGATAATTTATGAGAATTTACAGTCAAAGTGTGTCTGATTAATTAAACAATCTGTCTAGGTAAGTCATTACTTTAATTTGTATTTTGTATAAATGAAGTAATGATATTAATTATGATTCATTTGATTTTTTATTGTATGCATATATTATTTTTCTATAGATTTATTTATATAAATTGATTGTCCTTTTTATTTTATAACATGTTGATCAGCATAAACTAATGCTAATAAATAATTTTTCAACATGCACTTTTTGTTTCTTGCAACAAAGACCTGCTTCAATTAATATTTTAGTTTCAGATTTATTGGTGTGTAAACACTTTATTTTGTTTAATTATTACAGTGTTTTGTAGTGAATTAGTGCTAGTCTAGCTCTAGGAAAATTCATTATTAACTTACTAACCAGATTAAATGGATTTTTGTATGATACCTACAAGCTTTTGTGAAAAGTGCCTATTTGTAATCCTCTCTTATTGTATAAATTTTGCAGTTGGTGTTAGCATATAGGTACAACTAAGCAACACTCAACACACGAGAAGTTTTGTCTCCTCCTAATCATTAGTTGCTGTACATTACTGTAAAAATTTGAGTATCAAGCAGTGAATAACATAATTACACATGCAGTTACTCCTAAATCACTTACATAATCATGTCTAGTATTTTCAAATGGATCAGTATAGAGTTCATCATGGATATCTGTACATGAATAAAAAACCTTATGGTTTTGTTTAAAACCATACCGGGTTTTTAACTTTTAATAAAAAAATTGTACAAATTTTCATTTCAAATAAATTGTAATATATTAAAAGAATAGATAAAATTAATCTTCACATTAAAATTATTTATTATTAATGAGTGAGATGAAAAGATTTTTTAACATTACGCTTTGACGTTATGGAGTGCATGATGAACTCTAAAGAGGGGTTGCACATGTGCAACAGCTTGTTGCAATCTGATGTAGCAAGGTGCACAGAACATCGAAACTAAAGTTAGAAAAGGGTATGAAATTTTCGTTTCCTGATTCTAAAATGCGAGAGCCTGTTAGGAAACAACTCTTTATCCAGGAAAAATCGAAGTATAGTGTGCATTGTCGCACACGGCCATGGAAACACTGAATTTTTTGGCAACTTTTTTTCGATGACGGCTTAATTTTGATAAACTTGTGGCCCCACATAGCCCCTGCTGCCTTTTTATGGGAACATCTATAAAATAAAGTGTTTGAAACGGTGCCACGCACTGTGGAAGAATTGAAAGTGTGCATTACAGTTGAAATCGAAGCTATTATTTATGTACATAAAGTTTTTAGAAACTTTGATAGGTATGCAGATTAATGCTTGCAAGAAAATAACACATTAATACAACATTTATCGTTATTCTTTTTTGATAATAAACATTAATTTTCAGGTATTGTTTGATTGGGTTGTGTGATAAATGTTAAGTACTGCTAAGACAGTTTGTGTTCTCATTGCCACATACAGTATTATCTTGTATTCAAGCCACTTTATGTAGTTTTAAATATAACAAGCAAATTGTCTCCATCTGAACATCTGTTTTAAATTGCTCAACATGTCATGTATTTAAGGACAATATAGACCTTCTACATACTACTTAAGTACAACAAGAAATATAACAGCAGTTACAAAACTTAAGAGAGGCTTTCAGATAACCTTTAGGTAAACATTTTCTTGGTTCATATAAAATTTTACCACAGTTCTTAGTAATTTATCAGTATAAATGTAGTTCACAGTGTTTGTTGCATGTTTGATGCCACTCAATAAATTAATGTCAAGTAATATTCAGTTTTAAGTAGTCGTTATTTACACTGGCAATTTAATTCAGCAACATATATTACAGAAAAACTTAATATAAGAAGAGTTCAATTTATATTGCAGATTTTGCTTCTGTAGGGTAATTCTGATATGTATTTGCTTACATCAGTGTTTAATTGTGTCAAACATATGTTTGAATAATATGCTGAATCTAGACATGCAATGTCAGCAGTCCAGATTTGTTTAACCAATAGTACAATTTTGTAAATGTGTTCTAAATTAGATATTTTATGAATCTATAATAGATTGATATTCTTCAAAGTGGAGTCCAAGTATACATATGTTAATAGTATCTAATAATTTACAAATCCGATTTTGAAACCTCAGCATTGTGTTATCATTAAGAAGGAAACTAACTGTGTATATGTTGAAGATAACTATCTTTATAGGTAAAAAGTTTATTGATAATAATGCACAATCAAATCATATTGTAGAGATGAAAACGGTTTTGCCTTTTCACTGTTTTTAGCTTATTTATTAATTACTAACTAAACCTACATATGACTAAAGATTACTTAAATATTCTTATAAATCTTCTAACATAAATCGCTAGTGCCTGGGTCCTCAGTTGAACTATGAAATTATTGATTTTCTACAATTCTACCAGAAGGGTTACCAACAATGTCAGGAAATAAACAGTGTTCCTAAACATCACAACTTCAATAGCACCCAATGTTTTTCTCTAATATAATTTTCCAAAATTTTACCATACTGATAGACAAAATAAAAAAGATTTTTATAACAGTAGCAAATAGATCATTAAAATAGTTTCTGAAAGTCTGTACTATACATTGCTATATCAACCTAATGTAATAAACATGCAACATTAAATGATTCCTAAACATTGACTCTGCACTGTCATCTTTAATTTCATCGTGCAGGTATTATTTTTCTGTTAAAACTAAGTTTTGCTACAACGCTAATTATGGAAAATGGCTTTCTTAAGATCATCCCAGTTATTTGTTCTGAAAGCTGTCCTACTTTCTTTATTTGTAGGTTATCCACATATTTAGTTGAACACTATTTATATTAAAACTCCTAAAACAAAAATTTTTACAAGATACTTATGTTTTGTAACGATTCATAATTTCTTTGTAGCAGTGAGAATTAGCATTAATGTTAGTAAGACTCACTTTGTAAATGTTATCCATTTACCTACAGTATGCTACAAAGGTGTGCATTTTGCTTGTACTATATTTTTTACAGATATCATGCAATCATGTATAATTTTTAATTTTTAATTCAGTCCATTGAATTCATTTCCAACAACTTTTGGATGATTTATATTTAAAATTTCATACAGAATAATAAAACTACATTAAGATGAAATTATTTTTTTATTAGAATAAATAACTAAGGAAGAAATAGATCATCGCCTCTCTCTTTCACATCTTGACTCTCTATGTCTATAGCTCCTATCTTTACGCTCTTTAATTTCCAGCTCGATTGGTTTTTTAAATGGCCTGTCTCTTCCTCCAAACCTAAGTTGTCCTGATTCTTTTCTTCCTCCGAAGCCGCCTCCTAGCCTTCTTGGTTTCCAACCCTTCAGTAGCCTTTCACATTCAAAATCAACAAAGATTAGGCTTCCATCAATGTTCATCCTGTAAGCCTTGCAATAAGCCTCCTCTGCTGCTGATTCTGATTCGTACTCTATAAAGGCATATCCTTTTGGCATTCCTGTAACTATATCTCTAACCTACAAAATAAAAAAGTCCGCAAATGTGGCAGCTACAAAAAAATTTGATATACAAACGGGAATATGACAATAACATTGCAAAAAGTAGCAAAAGAAATTTAAATTGAAAATATACTTAAAATCTGAGCAATGTTACATCTCCACAGACCACGGTTTAAAATAAGTAGGTGATGCGATGAGCCTGCCATTTGTGTCTCTAGTTAGCTAACGGGAACAGTCAGAGAAAGAAAGCTGAACTGCGCCCAAGCCCAAGAATTTGTACAGGGGATCAGTAAAACAAATCATTTTTGTATTACTTACTACAATATTTATAAAAGGGGTCTGCAGCAAGATGAAAGTGTATGTTTTTCGTAGGAAACTGCAAAAAAATAACTGCAGTCGTAACAGGGGCGGATCCAGAGTAGGATTTTTGGGGGGGGGGGAACTACATAATTTTGTACTTTATTTAAGAAATGTGTAAATGTAAACCATAGATTTATTTTTGATACATATTTCAACATGTATTTCATAGTATCAAATCTACCACTATCTCTTTTGTTGAGAACGCGCCCACGCGGAAATACGCTTATTTTCAAATGAATCCTTATAGGGTAAATGAAATTAATTAGCAACTCAAAGTCCTTTTCTTCGCAGAGCGTCATTTATGATGGAAATGCGGTAACTTATATATTAAAACATTATCGATAATTTTATTGTTAAATGTTCAATTGTTGATTTTTTACGATTTTCGGTGTCTCATTGGAAAAAATGTATAACGTACAACTTTTGGGGGGGAACTCTCCCGCAGTTCCCCCCCCCCGTGGATCCGTCCCTGAGTCGTAAAAGAACAATTTATTGAGGCTATAGCGACATGAAAAAAAAATCTTACGTTCCTATGTTTACCTAGCACTACGATAAAAAATGCCTTGAATATGCTAGTTGTCTTGCAGCCTAGATCTTTTTTTGCATAAAACAGCTGTCACCTTTGGTTGACATTCATGTTTATAATATTGCTTCACTGTCATTGTTGTATTATACAAAACTAACTTTGTTGCAATTTCCCGAGTGTGTGCTTTGCACACAAAAAAAATTATTGTTTCTTCGAAAACATCAACTGAGTGAATGTGCTTAAACAGAATTTCTCTAAACTAACCAGTTTGATGTGTATCTTTGTGATGTGTTTTTTCATATTTCCGCATTTTCAAGCATTCCACTATTAAAAGTTTATAGTAGGAAAAGAATCGTTGAATGTATTTGGAACAATTAGGAATGAGGAACTACGGGTTGAAAACTGAAAGTTTTTGAAAGATGCTTAAGGGATCTGGTATTTTAATAACCGAGGAACTCTCCAACTCTCCAAGGCTAGAATGGATTTACTACTAGCAGCGCGACAACAATTGTAGATTGAAGAACAATATATGGTCAACAGATGGAAACATGTGGGCAAGGTCTAACACCTGACAAAAGATCCAAGTGAAATCCCTATCTCAGCTGGAAGAACTGATTGTGGTTGCAGTCTGCCCAAAGTCTTGAGCCATTCATTAAAATAAATTAATTTTTGTCTATTATCTCTAAAAAAACTTTACATATAAATTCTTATTAAATAACTTCGCCAAATTTAATCCATAATATATTTATTATCAGGTAAAGCGCTTTCGGCTAATATGCCATCGTCAGTACCAAATTACAAACAAGAGGAAAAAATGATTGTTTATAATTTGATACTGATGATGGCATATTAGCCGAAAGCACTTTACCTCATAATAAATATATTGTGGATTAAACTTGGCGAAGATCAGTTTTCATCGTTTACATATAAACTTAATTTCCTTGCATAATACCTATTTCAGTCGACAGTTAGAATTAATATTGTATTTATATTGCTTATATTGCACTGGATTGTTTTAGTGTTGTCTTGCATACTACAGTATTTTGAACATTGTATCACTATACCATAGGCATTTATTATTTTGTTTATTGAAACTTCCTTTAGTAATTAGGATCTTTTTGATAAATTCAACTATAAGAATTTGAATGTTTCTCTATTGATTAGTTCTACTGCTCAATTAACTCATGAGACTGGCTCACCTTAAAGTAAGATCTCTTATGTCTTTTTATATTTACTCTGACTTGTATACCATGAATTCCACACTCCTAAAAACAGGATGATTCCTAAATTTATCTCGCACCGATCTCTTAAAAGCTTACTTTCACTATAATGGCTTAATTGAAGATTTGCTATCAGTTGAATGGAACCACTTACTACATGACATGGACGCTTATAGAAAATTAGAGATTTTCAGCAATTCCTAATTACTCTCTTTAATAGGCATGTTCCTCTTGTCACGTCGCATGTTACTAAGCCTAAAGCACCGTGGCTGAATTCTTATTTGTAAAACTTAATGACAAATCGAGATTTTATCTTGCATATATATAAACGTTCAGGGCTTACTGAAAACTTTGCAAAGTACAAGAGATTAAGAAATTTGGCACCTCGAGGTATCGGTAAAGAAAAACACAATTACATAACAATTGCCTAGTCATATAATAATCAACGACGAGCCTGGTTGGCTTTACGTGAACTTGGCATAGTTTATTTGAAAGGTAAAAACATATTAATTATTTAAAACCGTTATGGCTGTAATTTGTATTATTCAAATAAAATAAAAACAAGTGGAGATAACATTTTCTAAATCAATAGGGATTTGAAAAATATTTTTAGTTTTGAGACTACTACTTTTTATTATTTTTTGCTTAAAAATGGGGTGCTTGTCTATTACGAGTACCAATGGCAAAAGTAAAAAAAATGCATCAAGTCCTTCAAACAATGTACGGAAAATGTATTCCAAGGCCATTATACACGTATAGTGCGGTATCAAAATTAGGATAGAAATTTATTTATCATAAAACATTAAGACCCTGCAGCTTAAAAGCTCACCTTTAGGACATATATTTCATATGAACTTTTTATTTACCTTACTTCCGCAGTTTAAATTTCCAATGTTAGCTTATTTCTTCCACTTATGCCCTCAAGATGTCATTCTTCTAATAACTTTGCTGTCCGCTTTACCGATTTTTAATTAACACCTAGGAATATAAAGTCCACAAGACAACGTATTTACGAAATCCAAATGTATGTGTGTCATGTGCCATGCGCATTTAATACGAGCCATGCTACCCAAGAGAATAGTAGAAGTACTTGGCGAAGTTGATGTAGCAACCGTTTGGTGGCATCATGAACCACACACATTTACTAGTATTACAGGGACAACGCTGTGCCATTGCTTAACAATAACCAAATAGGAAAAACTTTTTTTCTTTTTTTTTTGACTGCGTTTGGAAAAGGTCAAATGACGTTTGACTCGGGAAAAATTTTCTTATCTATTTTCATTTACTAGTAAAAATTTTTGAAAGATTACTTTTTTTTTAAACATTACAAGGCTAAAATGCATGTCTATGCTGTGCTGTCTGCACTGCAACTCACTGCAGATAGATCACTTCCTTCAGGAAGTAGTTGCCGTAATGGCAGTTAAATAGCTTTGTCTATGGCTTTGTCATCATGTCAGTGTAATGCTGACAGATGGCATAGCCATCTAAATTTCTAACTACAAGGCTGTATTTTTGTCATATTTATCAATAAAAAAAACTGCCCAAGCAGAATGTAGTTTAGACCTTTTTTTCTGGCTGTGTTAAAAAATCTGATCTGGGAACACTGTACGCGAGTTATAGTGACACAGGGAAACCTCTACATACGTTATAAAATTTAACAGTCTGAGGACTCTTAATGTATTTTTCTTAGCGCTTTTACTAGCCCGGCTGCTCGCACCTTGTCTTACAATTCCAACTCCTCTAGCAATTTGGTGACAAGATCAACCCTTGGCTAACATAGCCCATCACATCATCTACTTATTTTACATCATACACCAGAGACTAGAACATTTAAAACTATGCAGTCTACCAAAGAAATTGGTACAGGGAAAATAAATGTTATAAATGAAATTAAAACACCTAAGCTGCCACCTCTTACCATCCGAAAACGTTTTATTCGTCCATATCTTGAGAATATTTCTTGTATAGTCTGTTTTGTTGTTTTTTGATTAAGCCGGCTAACAAATATTGTACATTCTGGTCGTCCTTTAACATGTTTATTTGGTCGATAAGTGGCATTCATAGCTCGTACAATGGCCCTGTCGTGTGGTTCTGTGTCTGTACCATCAATCGATCCTATTTTAATTGGATCATAATATTTAGCATATGGAGACCAACTGTTTGATTTACTGGAACTCTACAATGTTAAAATTATTAGGTACATTTCTATGCAATGATTACTAAATTATTATACTTACTTCCGACATATTAATGTGCGAATATTTTAAAATAGTAACCTTAACATGTATAATGAAAGAATAACTCAACACTCGTTTAAAGTTTAAAATACAGAAGATATGTTGATATTTATGTTTTTAGAGGTTATGTTGTTGTTGTTGTTGTTGTTTGGGTTATTGGCTTTTGTCAGGATATGACAATTAGCCAGCACATTATTTATGTATCAGAGAGCAAGGATGATGGGTTTAGGGGAGATATCAGAGGTAAGGATAGTTAGAGAAGGAGAACAGGATAAACAAAAGGGATAAGCACTAGATGACAGCTTTCACACTTGGTATAACCTAAAATGATGCCATATAATGTAGAGCCCAATTGGTGGGAAGTGTATATCTGTAAATAAAGAGAAATTACTTAGAGATTGATTTTGTTGATTGTTAAAAATTGACATAGCAATGTTATTACTTTAGAAGAAAGAGATTGTAACACAACTTTGATGTTAAGAGGTAATGAAAATCCCATTGAACAAAACATGTTATAGAGATCCAGACCAGGTACTGAACGAATGGGACATTGAAAAAAGATATGATCCAAATCTTCATATTGTCCGCATTCACATAAAGGGGATTCCGACACTCTAATTTTGTATAGATGAGCTTTCATGAGACAGTGGTTAGTTCTCATCCTTATAATTGTGGTAATATGCCTACGATTAATGTAAGGGAACTTCTTAAACCATGGTATATGTGGAAAAGTATTTTGTATTTCACCATACCATTTGCCTGTGTGACTTACTGATTCTTTCCATTGTGCATTGTGTTCATGAAGAAGTTGTGATTTTAATTTAGGTAAAATGTCAAACTTATATATAAAGGTTTGCTGAGGCTGTGGCATCTTTCTTCCCAGATTAGCTAATTTATCTGCCAGCTCATTGCCAGGAATATTTGTATGGCTCGGAATCCAAGCAAACTTAAACTGATAACCTTTATCACTATACTGATGTACCAAATGTCTAATGGCAAGGGTAACATGATCATTTTTGGTATTGATTGTCGATTGCGATATTTTTTCCAATGCACTAGCCGAGTCAGATAAGACCAAGTTATTTTTCATTTTATGTTCTATACATAGTCTTAAAGCTCTATGGATGGCAAGAATTTCTGCACTGCAAATATTTATCATCTGCGGTAATCGGTTGGTAAGATTTATATTATGAGTCTCTACATGTACTCCGTAGCCGACAGAATAATTCTCTTTCGAGGCATCAGTGAACACCAAGTTGTAATCTCCCCTATATTTTTCTGTGGCTATCGAAAATTGCAACTGATTATCCATACCTTTTTTTAACTTTAGTTTAACCTGCTGAAGTGGTGAAACTTGTTCAAAATAATTATGGAGGAAACAAGGCAGGACATCATCACGATATATAAGATCTATATATGGACAGATTTTCATTAAAGCCTGACATACATAAGATATCTCTCTATGTTGCCAATATCCTGATCCATTTCTGTACAACATACAGATTGAAGATAATATTTTAAGTAAAGGGTGTTTTTTAAATCCAATTATTTTGGTGACAAATCTAACAGCTAGCCATTGACGTCGATTTTCTAGGGATGTTTCAGCACATTCTGCTAACAATGCATTACGGGGAGTGGACTTCATGCATCCAGTGATTATTCTGAGGGCCTTAAACTGAATAACATCCAACTTATTCCTTAACCCTTGGTTATTTGATTTGATAAGAATGGATCCATAGTCAAGGTGGCTTTTCACTAGGCCATTATAGGCCATGTGAACAGTGACTGGATCCATACCCCACCAAGTACCACAAAAAGCTCTAAGTATATTGATGCCTTTAAGTGCCTTACTAACAATATTATTTACATGCGTATTCCATTTGAGATTATATGAAAAGGTTACTCCAAGATATGTTATTTCATCTTTATATAGAATTATGTTATCATTAATTTTAATATCTGGAGGTTTATAACTCCGTTTTCCTTTAGTAAACCATATGGCATCACACTTATTATAGGACAGTTTGAAGTTATGATCTGATAGCCAATCAGAAACTATCCGCATACCAACATTAATGCTTTCACTCATCAAAAAAGGATTTTTGCCACGAATTAAGAGGACCAAATCATCAGCATATGACAAACATATTAAATTTTTTGGCAAGATTTTATACAAAGACGATATATAAATATTAAATAACAATGGGCTTAATGGGGAGCCTTGAGCTATTCCACACGAAATTCTTTGGGGTCCATGGAGAAAACCCTGATTGTCTTTAACATAAATTTGACGCATATTCAGCAACGTATGTATGGCATTACAAAGGTACCAAGGAATTTTTAATTTTCTCATATAATCATGAAGTAAATGGATATTTACATGATCGTAAGCTGATTTAATATCAAGGAATACAGCAATGACTGTCTGATCTAAACTAAAGGCTAACTGAACAAAGGTTAATAAGAAGGCTGTATTTTCTATAGTACCCATTCCACGTCTGAAACCGGTCTGGTAGAATGAAAAAACCTTGTTGCTCTCTACATACCATTCAATACGGTTTTTTAACAAGCCTTCAAAGATTTTACCAACACAGGATGACAGAGCTATAGGTCTGTAATTTTGATGAACAGTAGGATCTCTATTGAATTTCAAAAAACCTAAGATAATTTGGGTTTTCCATTGAGAAGGAATGCTACAATTAAGACAAATGCTATTATACATGTCTAAAAGAATATGTAAGGCCCTTGATGGTAGGTTTCGAAGAAGCGAAAATGTAATATAATCACAGCCAGGAGCTGTGTCTTTCTTAGAACCTAGATAATTCCAAAGTTCAGTAAACGAAAATTTAATATATTCTACTAATGGATCCCTAGATAGATTCGTAATTTCTGGTACATCACAGTTGAAACTATTAAGAATGTTTAAAGCTATATGTGGTGGAGGTAGACTTTTGGCATTGAAATTATGTATATTACCAAATTTTTTAAAAATACTCCATACTCTATGTGTATCTGTATGTCTATTAAAGGAGGCACAAAACTCACGGAATTTTAATTTCTTTTTATTCTTAAGGAATCGTTTTGTTTTTGCAATAATTGCTTTGGTTTTAATAAAATTCTCAATATTAAAATTAGTATATAACATAGAAATTGCATCTTTCCTTTCCCTTACAGCTTCGTCACATTCATTGTCCCACCAGGGATTTCTGGGAATGTATTTTTTACCCTGTTTTTTTTTAGGGATAGCTCTATCCGCTGCATCATTAATTATATTTAAAAAGTCGTCATATTCTAGGGAAGTGTGATCTGATATGCCATCCAAAATATAATTTCTATAAGCATCCCAGTCTGCTTTTTTATATATTCGTAGCAAATGTGGAGAACTCTCATGAATGTAATAACTAGACACATTGGTAGCCAGAGAGCATATAGTAGGGAAATGGTCACTATTACCACAATCTGTTAAGCGAGTCCATGAGCATTTATTAACTATATTAGCTGACACCATTGTTATATCTACAACACTAGGTTGTTCAGATGGACTTTGAAACCTAGTAGGAGAACCATCATTAATAACCACTAAATTTTGTTGTTCCATTAACTTTAAGAGGTTATTACCGCTAGGGTTATTACGACTACTACCCCAACTTATGTGGTGAGCATTAAAGTCACCCATGATGATGAACTGTCCAGGAATAGTATCCAAGAAGTCTCCAAAGGAGTCTGCTGGGAAGACCTGTGTTGGGGTGCAATAAACATTTATAATGTTAATATTAGATACTCTAATTCCCATCATTTGGCAATCAAAGGTTTGTATATTGGGATCTATAAATAAAACACTATGATTTAGTTTTAGTTTAGTCAAAATCGCAATTCCACCTTTGCCATCGATTCTATCTCTGCGGATGCACTTAAACCCCTTAATATGAAAAGAAAATGAAGGATTAAGCCAGGTTTCATTTAACAGTATTATGTCAGGATTGACCTCTCCTATGATATTGATTAAATTATATCTGTTTGTATTAACACTATGTATATTCCACTGCATTATAACAAGTGAATCGTCCATTATAATATTTTGATAAATCAGTAAACGAGGCAGAGGCAACAAGAGCAAACTAATTATGTATCACTGGAACCCACAGGCTCCATTCTAAAATGCTTTAGTATACTATCTCTTATCTCATTTTGAATATTATTAGGTAATAATAGGAAATGTTTGTAAAATTGATTTGGATTTTGTAATATTTGTGAATTTGATGTGGCACTAACAGGCGAATAAGTAGTACTTTTGCCCAACACAGCTGATGACTGTGTGGCATGGGGGGTGGAACCTCTAAATTCCCTTCCATTGGGAGAGTCAAGACATGCATTGTGTGTGTCCTTATTATACCCTACACTCGTATTTCTTCTTTTAGTTATTTTATCAGTATTTATTACTTGTGCATATGTACGTTTACTTCGAATTCTATTGTCTTCAGTTGCAACAAGACGTCTCTGACTAACTGTAATGTCACTAGATTGCTGTGAGGGCAACTTATTCAATGAGGGAAAGTCAGCTGGATGTTGCTGGCTATGATCTGACCTTAGTGTCTCTGAATGGATTAATTTATAGGTAACGGGACATAATTGGGCAGCATCATAATAGGACAAATTATTAAAAGCCATGAGATGTCTGATATTAACTTGACGTTGGTGTTCCGGGCACTGACTAAAGAAAGATGTATGGTCCCCACTTCCACAATGGAAACACTTTCTATTACATGATTCATCATGTGGCTCTTCTGCACACATATAGCACTTTGGTCGACTTTTACATAAGGTTTTGGTATGTCCATATCGATGACATGCATGACATTGTGTGACCGGAGGGACATATGGTACAACGGAGAAAGGTAATCTCCAAATTTCCACAGAACGAGGTAAGTTAATTCCTTCGAATGTCAATAACACGGTCCCTGTTGGGACATACTCAGCTCCATCCATATTTATTTTTTTCCTATTAAGTCTACGTGCATTAATGATTCTGCGAGGGGAAATGATAGATTTTTTAAGTACCTCAATATCATAATCAAGATCCACATGTCTTATTATACCCTTGCACGACACCATATTATAAGGAATATAAATATTGTATCCTTTATCTTTTAACCCTTTGTGAGAACTAAATCTATTAGCTGCCAAGAAATTTGAGAATTCAATAGCAATCCGGTTTTTACCTTTTATTTTAAGTTTTACAATGTCAGTAACATTATTGTCAAGGAGCTCTTTAGCAATTTTAAGCTGACTTATCTTACCAATATTCTTATTTATTTTTTCAGAGGCTTCGATCATAACAACAAAAGGTCCTGTATCTCTATCAGAGTATGCATTGTTATCATTTCGATGTTCTATATGAGAGTTCAAGCTTACATCTTTATCAAAATTTTGCACACTGTTGACTGCGCTTACAGTCTTTTCTTTTACTTGTTGTGAAGCATTTGAAAATAAGTCACAAGATAACATACTATGATCCATTGGTGTAGCTCCATCAAATCCCAATACCGGGGGAGGTTCCCCCTCCCCCTCCGATTCCGACATAGGTTAAAATATAACCTTACTTTTTATTTGAAATAATCAAAATAAACCAAACACAAATGTAATAAAATAGAAAACACTCACCAAAAACGGAAGAGAGAAACACACTAAACCACTCAACGCTAAGAATTACAAACTACCTTACTTAATAACTCCCCAAAATAGCTCTCGAAAAATGTTGCGTGCGCACGTGCTAACCCACAACCGGAAGTCCTTAGAGGTTATGTCCGTTGCAGTTTGACATTGTCACACTGACAGCGTGACAGCTGGATTGATTGATTTCAGCCAGATTCAGAGAAATATAGTGGGGAGAACACGCATAGGTCGATTGCGCATCCCAATTCAGCTGGGACACTGTAATGGTCGCCATATTGTCCAAAGAAACGTCAAAAATCAGACAGTGTTGTCAAATGGCAGTACCTTTTTTGAATTAAAAGAACTTTATGTATAACTATAAAAATGAAAAATTTATGTAAACTTATTTTGCAGTGTAAATGGTACTAGATATTATTTAAAAATATATAATTATAACAAATAATTACTGCAAAAAAATTATTAAGGATTATAATATTTATACACAGTGAAAGTTATTTACTGCCTGAATTGACTTTTAATGACATGTATGATATTTTTAATGGGTTTTACAGGCATGAGAAGAAATGAAAAAGTATTGCCGCCTTGACCGAGATTTGAACTCGGGCCTTTTGAACACTAGTCAAACGCTCTACCCACTGAGCTACCATGGCCCTATTCAGAATCGAGGTCAAAGCGGCATATATTCGTCAATGTTATGTAATGCTGCTGAACGCCATCCAGCGCATTTACAGTTGAATCGCTCGTCGCTCGTTATTTGCGAGCTTCGGAGCGCAATTCACTGCGGTGGCCAGATTGTGGCGACCAGCAGCTAATTACAACCCAATTATATATTATTATACACAGTGAAAGTTATTTACTGCCTGAATTGACTTTTAATGACATGTATGATATTTTTAATGGGTTTTACAGGCATGAGAAGAAATGAAAAAGTATTGCCGCCTTGACCGAGATTTGAACTCGGGCCTTTTGAACACTAGTCAAACGCTCTACCCACTGAGCTACCAAGGCCCTATTCAGAATCGAGGTCAAAGCGGCATATATTCGTCAATGTTATGTAATGCTGCTGAACGCCATCCAGCGCATTTACAGTTGAATCGCTCGTCGCTCGTTATTTGCGAGCTTCGGAGCGCAATTCACTGCGGTGGCCAGATTGTGGCGACCAGCAGCTAATTACAACCCAATTATATATTATTATACACAGTGAAAGTTATTTACTGCCTGAATTGACTTTTAATGACATGTATGATATTTTTAATGGGTTTTACAGGCATGAGAAGAAATGAAAAAGTATTGCCGCCTTGACCGAGATTTGAACTCGGGCCTTTTGAACACTAGTCAAACGCTCTACCCACTGAGCTACCAAGGCCCTATTCAGAATCGAGGTCAAAGCGGCATATATTCGTCAATGTTATGTAATGCTGCTGAACGCCATCCAACTGTAAATGCGCTGGATGGCGTTCAGCAGCATTACATAACATTGACGAATATATGCCGCTTTGACCTCGATTCTGAATAGGGCCTTGGTAGCTCAGTGGGTAGAGCGTTTGACTAGTGTTCAAAAGGCCCGAGTTCAAATCTCGGTCAAGGCGGCAATACTTTTTCATTTCTTCTCATGCCTGTAAAACCCATTAAAAATATCATACATGTCCATTAAAAGTCAATTCAGGCAGTAAATAACTTTCACTGTGTATAATAATATATAATTGGGTTGTAATTAGCTGCTGGTCGCCACAATCTGGCCACCGCAGTGAATTGCGCTCCGAAGCTCGCAAATAACGAGCGACGAGCGATTCAACTGTAAATGCGCTGGATGGCGTTCAGCAGCATTACATAACATTGACGAATATATGCCGCTTTGACCTCGATTCTGAATAGGGCCTTGGTAGCTCAGTGGGTAGAGCGTTTGACTAGTGTTCAAAAGGCCCGAGTTCAAATCTCGGTCAAGGCGGCAATACTTTTTCATTTCTTCTCATGCCTGTAAAACCCATTAAAAATATCATACATGTCATTAAAAGTCAATTCAGGCAGTAAATAACTTTCACTGTGTATAATAATATATAATTGGGTTGTAATTAGCTGCTGGTCGCCACAATCTGGCCACCGCAGTGAATTGCGCTCCGAAGCTCGCAAATAACGAGCGACGAGCGATTCAACTGTAAATGCGCTGGATGGCGTTCAGCAGCWTTACATAACATTGACGATATWTGCCGCTTTGACCTCGATTCTGAATAGGGCCTTGGTAGCTCWGTGGGTAGAGCGTTTGACTAGTGTTCAAAAGGCCCGAGTTCAAATCTCGGTCAAGGCGGCAATACTTTTTCATTTCTTCTCATGCCTGTAAAACCCATTAAAAATATCATACATGTCATTATAATATTTACTTATGTGCAGGGAGACATCTTGCGACTTCGAATGTTCGATTAATAAAATTAAAAAATTAATGAAACTACCAAATAAAACTAAAAAATATGTCGTGCAAGCAGAGAACAAAATCACAATCACACGGGCCACGTAATGTAAACAAAACAATGCTACGAGCATAGAATAACATGTGGCAACGCCGGTCTGGGAGCTTTGTGTATGTGCTGTGTAACTGATGACAGTTGATTGACAACAGACATTCTCCGTATTAAATTAGCCATTTAATTGATATTTATAGAACATTCTAAGAATAAGTCAAACTGATTTTAGTATTTCAACACTACAACATCAAATTGGTTCACATTTACCCTATTTTTAAGTAAAACTGTTGTACAAGATGTCATTATTTAAAGTAAGCGCCAAAAGTTTGACGTTCTCGTGGACAATACGGGAGCCCCCTTGTTTACTAGCGCAGATCCATGAGCGTTCTCCCCACCTTAGTTCTCTGGTGGCAATAGGCAAAATACCTAGGAACCTTAGATATCTTGTTGGGTGGGTATAACTTATATAAAAGTATTAAAATGGCAAATTGGATTGAATAAAAGTAATATCATGTAAACAGACTAGAATAAATTAAAATTAGAACTCAACTACTAAATTGAATAAATTAGGAAATTATTTGCCTGATTGTGTGGTGTGTATACTATTTTCTATTTTCCTTAATATCTTCAAACGAGACCAACTATAAACCTTAGGTTTTGACCGCAGTTTTTGTTCAATAACGGCCCACAAAACAAAGTAAGAAATAATAAATTGTATCGAGTTATTTTTCTGACCAAAAGACAACGTTAAACTTTTTGTAATTGTGTGTGTTGTGTAGGTATACTATGTTGACAATAATTTCAAAACGAGAAAAGCTATCAACCTCGGGTTTTACCAGCTTTTCTCAAATAGCTCACAAAACAAAGCAAAAAAAAGTATGTCGTCCTATCTAGTTTTTCTTTAAAAAATAAATAAGGAAAATATGTATTTTTTTATTTTGTACTTTGTATAAACTATTTTGGCAATAACTTCAAAACGAAAAAATACACCCGTCTCTGGTTTTCACCACTTTTCTTACATAATAGCTTACAAAACAAAATGAAAAAATATACGGCCCTTTTTATATTTTTTGAGAAAGGTTTGGAACATTTAACCATTTTCTTGAAACTCCTTCTAAAATGAGTTCTAGTTCGTTAAAATTGGTTGAGACGTTTAGAAGATAGCGTCTAGAAGTTTCGAGGTTATTTTGCTTTGTACTGACCTTACTATGGCAACCAGAGAATAAATGTAACGAAAAGATAATTAAGCACACATTCTAAGAATCTTATTTTGCGCCTACGTTTTATCGGCAAATTTTGCTCTTATTTGCTTTTATTTGTAAATTGGTATCAAATACGTCCCCTAGCAGGAAATGTAGGAACTTCAAAAGATTTCTAGTGAATTTCTCCGGTACGTTTTTATCAAAAGTGATAACGCGAGAGGTTTTTAAGATACAAAGATACAGCCGCTCGTACCCTTTAGTGGATCACCGTATATATTGCGAGTTGACTATGGCTGTTGTCGCTTCTCGTTCCCATTCGCGAAGTTTCACGGTCCCACCAATCTCCATCGTTTAATCCCCGGACTTCATTGTCTCAGTTATTATTATTATGTATTTTAGGTCTAAGCTGGTCTACAATTGTATTCTGCGCTGATGTGGAATCCATTTAAAAGCTTTTAATGGGCAGCGGTCCTCTGGCATTCTTTGTAGGTGACCATATCATATTAGCTGTTTGGTCTCTATTGCAAACCTTCCGATTTCAATTCTCAGATTACGGTAACATGCGCTACGTGGGAGCCCTATCCTCTAAATCGGGTTTAATTTTATTATTTATTTATTGTCTATACTTTTTAATCGTCGGAGCATTTCAAATCTTCRCTGGTCGAGCGACAATTTTCGCAACGAATTATCCGTGAACAATCAGTTATAAATGTTCTTGATTGTTGTATAATATAACTACAAAATCTAGACTAGGACCAGTTGATAAAAATTTGGTTATGGGGATTTCCAATTCTACTTTCATCAGATTGTGTTTTTGTTCTTGAAAACGTTTAGCCTAGCGCGTGGAAATATGGGGGACAGGAAATGTTTAACGGATTTATTTTTACAACCCAAGGGCTTAGGTACATATATAACTTAAATTAGATATATCTGAAGATTTGTTTCGGTTTCAACCAAGTATTCACACCGCACACACATTGTATAGATTCCGAAAAACGACCAGAACTTGTTTACTTTAATTTTAATGGAGAATTGCTGGTTATTCCAAACCATAAATGACTAAATTCATTACAATTACTCATTACATTTTTTAAATAAAGCATTACAGTTACTCATTATTAAGAAAAGTAATTGAATTGCAGTAACTGAATTACTTCCGATCACTGACTGGAGCCTTACTGCACATATACAATCAAGACAACATGTAATATATCTCTCGACGTATCGCCGCATTCCTTCGAACCATGCAGCTACGACATTGCTGCGAGAGTCTTCTCCATCGACACATAACCGTCTTCTTTGTGTTAAAAAACGATTTGGCGCCGTGCTGCTTTGGACACCACTCATCTCGTTCCATCCGAGAGATCGAGAAAGTATATCTATCAGATATCTACAACAATAATCTCTCGCCTATAAGCATGTTCGTTGATGTTGAGATCTCCTATACTGGAATCGGGTTTCGCATCATCGCTTCAGCATACATCATTCTTTGCCCTGACGGTACGCGACAATAAACGTGAACTCTTGGATCTAAAGCCACCATCTTCCGATACTCGGAACCATGTCTCGTTTGCATAAAGTCGTTTTTACTGCATTACAGTTCGTTACTACTTTAAATTGGATACCAGCCAGGTATGTCCTGAAATGTTCCAGCAAACAAACAGCTGCTAGCGTCTCGAGCTCGTACGAGTGATATCCCTATTCATCTTTTGTAGTTTGTCGAGAGTAGTACAATACTGGCTCAATGGAATTGTCTTTCTGGTGGTAATAAAATTCATCCGATGCCCCACTTGGACGCATTGGTATAGACCTCGGTCTTCTGGTCTGGGTTGTACACCGCAAAAATTGACGTGATACTGGGTTTGCCATGAGCTCCTCGAATTCTTTACGTTATTCGGGATCCCAACCGAATGCGAGTCTTGTTCGTTAGTTCCGCCAGTGGTTTAGGTATTGTTGCAAAGTTTCGTATGTATTTTCTCCATCGACACATGACCGTCTTCTATGTGTTAAAAAACGATTTGGCGCCGTGCTATTTTGGACACCGCTCATCCCGTTCCATCCGACGTTAGTTAACGGGAGATCGAGAAAGTATATCTATCAGATATCTACAGCAATCATATCTCGCCTATAAGCATCTTTGTTGATGTTGAGATCTCCTATACTGAGAAAATACGTTTTTCCTGACTTTTTTTTGTATACTGAGAGAAGCAAGTCCTATAATAAACTCGTTTACCAAGGCTACAAGCTTTTGTACTTGTCTGAGTTCAAGATCAGGATTAAAAACCAAATTTACAACTTCAAAGGATTTAGTCACCTACTGTGGCCGCATTGACAGTGACTACACACTTGTGTAATTTATTCATTCGTTTCCTGAAGCTGTAGATCAGGGATAACCTGTAGATAAGGTGATGTTGCCTTAGGGAATTTCTCGTTTGTGTGCATTAGTTTTTTCTGTTAGATATTCTTTACGGTCGTTCAATTTTTTTGAGTGGATTTGTTTCCATGTCTTTCTCGTTTCTGTACAGTATTAGCGCGTCGTCGTCCTCTTACTGCCGCTTTGTGTTGTCGATATAATTTTTCGGTCTTCTGGTCTGGGTTGTACACCGCAAAAATTGACGTGATACTGGGTTTGCCATGAGCTCCTCGAATTCTTTACGTTATTCGGGATCCCAACCGAATGCGAGTCTTGTTCGTTAGTTCCGCCAGTGGTTTAGCTATTGTTGCAAAGTTTCGTATGTATTTTTTCCATCGACACATGACCGTCTTCTATGTGTTAAAAAACGATTTGGCGCCGTGCTATTTTGGACACCGCTCATCTCGTTCCATCCGACGTTAGTTAACGGGAGATCGAGAAAGTATATCTATCAGATATCTACAGCAATCATATCTCGCCTATAAGCATCTTTGTTGAAGTTGAGATCTCCTATACTGAGAAAATACGTTTTTCCTGACTTTTTTGTATACTGAGAGAAGCAAGTCCTATAATAAACTCGTTTACCAAGGCTATAAGCTTTTGTACTTGTCTGAGTTCAAGATCAGGATTAAAAACCAAATTTACAACTTCAAAGGATTTAGTCACCTACTGTGGCCGCATTGACAGTGACTACACACTTGTGTAATTTATTCATTCGTTTCCTGAAGCTGTAGATCAGGGATAACCTGTAGATAAGGTGATGTTGCCTTAGGGAATTTCTCGTTTGTGTGCATTAGTTTTTTCTGTTAGATATTCTTTACGGTCGTTCAATTTTTTTGAGTGGATTTGTTTCCATGTCTTTCTCGTTTCTGTACAGTATTAGCGCGTCGTCGTCCTCTTACTGCCGCTTTGTGTTGTCGATATAATTTTTCTCCTTCCCTTAAGCATTCTTGTTCTATTAATTTGTATTTAGGTCGTAGTTAATTAACCGCTTCTTACAAGCTCCTGAACTTGCATATATTTTGTCTGATGTGATTTGCAGCTTTTCTTCTTTTGCAGGGTTTTTATGTTCTTGTTAGTTGTTTGATGTAGTTTAGAGAAAAAAACAGAAAATAGTTCTCTAATAGGTAAAAATTAATTTTTAATTTATCACGTTTTTAAAATCCACTCAAATAATTGCTAATAATTGCCCTATATAGATTTACGACATATTGTGTACATATTCTTAACCCCAGATTGTCCTGAAAATTTAATAGCTATGAAAATATTGGTGTTAGGCGTCAGGTTACTAATCTGTATCAGGTAGTACATTTAAAATTATTTTTATTTAATGTATTATTAATAATGTACACTTATATCATGTTAATTTTCAAGTAAACTTTTCAGCCTGACCTGCAATACGCTTGCTGCCTTAAGTACTCGATAGTAGTTGTATTTTTTTCTAGAAAGCACTCTACCCCTCTTTTAGCCAGTTACCATAGGCCTCACTCAGCAAATCCCACGGGAACGAAGAAATCCACGAACCTGCGATTGCTGCCTCAGCATCACCGCCGAGGTTATATATATAAGAGAAAACCATCATGTAAACGATTCTAACTTGTACTTTGAACACGTTACTCTGTACCGTAGAAAATAAATCTTTTTTTAAAAACTCTTACGGCATATCCGTAAAGATAATTGGCGCAGTCGTGACGGATAGCTCGAGGAACCCCTCATCGCGTATCGGTTTCGTGAGTTTCAACTCTTCGCGAGCTAAAGAACCAGGCGGGCCAGAGGACCACCAGAAATTGGGCAACCAGGAGAACAGCAGAGGAAGACACCAGCCAAAAAAAAAAGGTAGGAGCCAATTCCTTTCTATTCTTTCCGCTTATTTTCTGTGGCAAAGTCGAGTTGTTTCCCGAGAAATTCAATGTACATGATTTTTCTCGAAAGTCGCTGAATACGACAAAATAATTTTAAGTGAGGGTCGACGAACACGACCACATTTTCAATATAATAATAATATAATAAGTCAAAATTGAGATCGAACAGCTAGCAGAATTCCTAAGTAGTTTAGAACTAGAGAATAGCATTACTGAAGAGACAAGTCAAGTAAAAATGACCCAAGCTCAACAGCAAGTTAACTATAACTTATTAAGATTATATATAGATACAATCCCCGTATTTAATGGAGATGCACACACCTTAGAAGTATTTCTCGAACATTGTGAACACCTCTTAGTAACCTATAAAAATCCAAATGAACAAGATCCAATTAATGGATTCCTAATTCGAGCAATAATCGGAAAATTGTCTGGAAATGCGCTCATGCTAATAGGCAGTAGACCCGAGATTCGAGATTGGAATTCATTAAAAAATTTGTTACGCTTAAGCTTTGGAGATAACAGAAATTTAGATTGTTTAGTTCAAGAAATGATGGCATTACAGCCTAGCAAAAATGAATCATTCTTAAATTTTGGACAAAGGATTCAGAGAAGTCGAAGTGCTATAGCTTCAAAATTAATTGCATTAAACTTATCGAAAGAGGAACGAACCTTTCAAATCAAAAATTACGATGACCTATCGCTGAAAACATTCATACGCGGATTATCCGGTAGAGTGCAAGATATGGTTAGGTTAAGGAACCCTAACAGTTTAGAAGTTGCCATATCGTATGTTTTGGAAGAGGAAAATTTTATGCTAAATCAGAAGCAATTTCGTGGATCACAAATAATGCAGAAACCTCAGTTTAATAACGTAAGAGCACCATCAAATGCGGCTCAAACACCAAATCAAAATTTTAATTCATTTTCATACGCAAATCCCCAAAATTTTTATCGCCCATACCAAAATATGCCACAAAATTCATATCAAAATTCTGTACAGCAAAGATTTCAGTTTCCATCACAACCAATTGACATAAGACCTAGACAGAATATGCCACCGCCAAAATATTTCACGAACGCACAAGTTTTTGGCTCAAACAGATCGAATGTTTTTAAACCAACTGGCAAAGTCCCTCAGAACAAGCCAGAACCAATGTCAATATCTACAAGAAATACTATGATTCCGCGAAGTACGAATCATTTTAAACCAAGCGGTCCTAGAAATTTCATGTCCGAAGAACTTCACAATATTGACGAAGCCTGCGATAACCAAAATTCTGATTCATATCAACCAGAAGATAATTATTTCCAAAATTGTAATGTAAATGATTTTAACGGTTATGAATATAACGAGATTGCATCCACTTCTGACGAATTACAAGACATTAACCCATACGAGTTACATGACGAAAATTTTACGGACACCATGTCACAAAACAACCAAACATAATCATACTAAATCACGTTCATAATAATTTGCCATACATTTACATCCCCGAAATTAATGCAAAATTCTTAATCGACACCGGCAGTTCTAGAAGTTTAATAAATCCAGGTTTGGCTCATGCGGCATACGAAAAATTCATATTTAAAGAAAATTTTAACATTCAAACCTCACACGACATTACTTTTCATGACGAAGTTGCAGTAATACCTGTGTTCAAAATATTTGGCACTAAAGAAAAACATAAATTTTATTTGTTTGATTTTAGTCAGAAATATGATGGACTTATTGGAATGGATCTTTTAAACCAATTAAATGCTATCGTTGATATAGGTAAAAAGGAATTGATTACCCCACTTGTCAAAATTCCAATTATTTTAGGCATTACACAACCCGAACCAACAAGATATCAAAAATGTTTTCAAGTAATAAACATTCCCGCTAGAACGCAAAAAGTTGTCAAAATTCCTGTTCGTTACAAAGAAGGATTAGGTGTATTAAATTACATCAATTTCGGCACTAACGTAGAAACCCCCAACGCAGTTGTAAATATAAAAAATTATTATGCCATTACTACGATCTTAAATTCAAAGGAAACACCGGTCTCTCTAAAAATTAATGAACCTTTTGACGTGGAACTATTAGATCCCAACGAAATTAATTTTATCGACAAAATGGAACCGGACTGTAAATTAAACAAGGATCAGGACAATTTATTAAAGGCAAATCTTAAAAATCTTCGCTTGCAGCATTGTAACAAAGAAGAACAAAATTTAATTCGCGATCTTTGCTATAACTATCGAGACATTTTTTATTGCGAAAACATTCCACTTAGTTTTACCAATGAAATAAAGCACAAAATTAATTTAACCGAAGATAAACCAATATATACGAAATCATACCGATTCCCAGAAATACATAAAAATGAGGTAAAGACCCAAATTGACAAAATGTTAAGCCAAGGTATTATTAGGCCGTCAACTTCACCATGGAGTAGTCCAATTTGGATTGTTCCCAAAAAATTAGACTCATCCGGAAAAAGAAAATGGCGAATTGTTATTGATTATCGGAAATTAAACGAGAAAACGATTGATGACAAATACCCCCTGCCAAACATTACGGAAATCCTAGACAAGTTAGGTCGTGCAAATTATTTTACTACTCTCGATTTGGCATCCGGCTTTCACCAAATCGAAATTGACAAACAAGATATTCCAAAAACTGCTTTTTCAGCATTAAACGGTCTTTTCGAATTCGAAAGGATGCCTTTCGGTTTAAAGAATGCTCCCAGCACTTTCCAGAGGGTTATGGATAATGTTTTGCGAGGTCTTAATAACGAAATTTGTATGACATATTTAGACGATATTGTAATTTTCAGTACAAGTCTCCAAGAACATATCAGCAGATTAAAATCAGTTTTCGACCGATTAAGAAATGCTAACCTCAAAATTCAACTAGATAAATCCGAGTTTTTGAAGAAATCAGTTGCATATTTAGGACACATTATAACTCCAGAGGGTGTTAAACCAAACCCCGACAAAATTTCTGCCATTCAAAATTTCCCAATTCCCCGAACTCAAAAAGAGATAAAATCGTTTCTTGGATTACTAGGATATTACAGAAGGTTCATTAAAGACTTTGCAAAGATCACTAAACCTCTGACGCTTTGTCTAAAGAAAAACGCCAAAATTATTCATGACCACAGTTTCATAGAAAGTTTTAATACATGCAAAAAAATACTTTGCAATGACCCGATACTACAATACCCCGACTTTACGAAAGACTTTATTTTGACTACTGATGCGTCAAACGTCGCTATTGGTGCAGTTCTTTCACAAGGAACAATTGGTCAGGACAAACCCGTTGCTTTTGCTTCACGAACTCTAAACGAATCTGAACAACGTTACAGTACTATCGAAAAAGAATTGCTTGCAATTGTTTGGGCATGCAAATATTTCCGGCCGTATCTTTTTGGTAGAAAATTTACGATAGTAACCGATCATCGTCCTTTAACATGGCTTTTCAACCTCAAGGAACCAAATTCAAAATTAGTTCGTTGGCGCCTTAAACTGGAAGAATTCGATTATAAAATAGTCTACAAAAAAGGGAAACTAAATTCTAATGCAGATGCACTTTCACGAGTTCAAATTAACCTTCACGAAACTAATTCTGTTATTAATAATCCAGGCGATGCAGACCAAGACATTTCCGAATTTTTACAAGGTTTAGACGAATTAGAAATTCCAGATTTAGAAGAACCAAACCCAAGTAATCAAAATTTGAATCAAAATTCTAGCAATAGCGATACAGTTGACAAACCAAAAATTATAATACACTCTGACATTCAGATCAGACCCCCCATTAGTAGCAACCAGACCCCACATTCACTTTCAAAAGACGTAACTAACGATGCAATTCCTATATTAGACGACATCGTAAACAACAAAATTAACCAAATTCATGTTTCAAAAAATTCACTTAACAAATTAACAGTTTCACGAGAGACTTATAAAACACACAAAATTATATTGGTCAAAATACCTTTACAGAATAACAAGAGTTTCATTGTTGAGTTCATTAAGGAATATTTAAAACCAGGCACAACATATCATGTGTACTTTCATAACGAAGAGTTCATAACAGATTTCACTTACGTATATTCGGAATATTTTAATCGATTAGGTCCAAAATTAATTAGATGTACTAAACTTGTCAACACCGTCCAAGATGTCGAGGAACAAGTCCTGTTAATTAAAAACCACCACGAAGGGAAAACGAACCATAGAGGAATAGACGAAACTCTTCAATACCTCAAAAGAAATTATTATTGGCTTAATATGAAAACGGATATTTCCAAGTATATAAATGCCTGTGAAATTTGTCAGAGAACTAAATATGGCAGGACACCTCCATATGTACCAATGGCCTTAACTTTAACTCCTTCTAAACCATTCGAAATTGTTCACGCAGATATATTTTATTTTGACACGAAAAACTATTTAACGCTAGTCGATTCATTTTCAAAGTTTGCGCAAGCTATACTTATTCCAGGCAAGTCAGCGATAAATGTATGCGATGCACTGGTTAAATATTTCACTAGTTTTGGAACTCCCCAACATCTAATTGTAGATAGTGGACTCGAGTTTAAAAACGAAACGGTTTAAGGAACTCTTAAAATTACACCAAATTAACATTCACTTTACTACCCAGGTCATCACCAATCGAATGCTATTGTCGAAAGATTTCATTCGACTTTAATCGAACATTTGCGAATTCTAAAAGAAACGCATCCTAATGAATTAGAGCTCATAAATTATGCAGTTTTAGGCTACAATAGTTCTATTCACAGCGCAACAAATTTCAC
Organism: Rhyzopertha dominica; assembly: GCA_025024175.1. Lineage (NCBI taxonomy): Eukaryota > Metazoa > Arthropoda > Insecta > Coleoptera > Bostrichidae > Rhyzopertha > Rhyzopertha dominica. The sequence goes on from QCXZ01000041.1 coordinate 33,707,193, forward strand.
CCCATTTGAATTAGTCTTCGGACACACTAATTTACGAAATCCTGAAATTTTTACACCTAAAGAATTTTTCTCAAATTACGTGGAGGATCACAACAAAAAGCTGACGCAAAGTATATGAACAAGTCCGAGTTAAATTAGAAAACAAAAAACAAAGTTTGGTAACGAAAATCAACACTAAAGGCGACACAAACGAGGAATTCAAAATTAATCAAATCGTTTACAAGAAAAATCCATTAACAAGGAATAAGAAACTTAACAAATATTTAGGACCCTACACGATTGTAGAAATTTTAGATCACAACAGATTTAAAATAAAAAACAAAAAGAATAAGTTCGAAATCATTCATATGAACGAATTGAAGAAACCTCCTTTGTTACAGGCCAATACCGAAAATGAAAAAGGTCAAGATCATGATGATTCCACCTAATAATGATACTGCTGGGTACGAGCTCAGGAAATCAAATTCCTTCAAATTGAAAACTCTCCAGGTATACTCCCTTTCAAATTAGGCACGGCTAATATAGTCACCAAGAAACACATCTTTCTATACGATATTAACGTCGGTACTTTAAAAGCAGAAATTAATAACTTGAACAAAATTTACTACAAGTTAAATTCCTCATTAAATGCAGAAAATCCACCGTACTTTTATAGCTTACGAAACAACTACATTCATTTGAACGAGGTAATTCAAGAAATAAATCAAAAGTTTGCAAATATCATGTTTTATGATACTCCCAAAATTGTTAGGCAAAAACGTGGGTTGATTAATTGCGGGTGGTTCATTACAAAAGTTCCTATTTGGTACGTTGGACGCTAATGATGGTGAGCGATACGAAAATGCTTTAAAAACGTTAAGATCTAATCAACAAAACATAGTTAAACAAGTAAACTCACAAATTTCATTGTCGAAATCTTTAATCGACAGATATTCACGAACCATTGATAGTATAGTTTTCAAATCAGCATACGATTTCGAATTTCATCACCAATATAGTCACCGACTACAAAATAATAACCAACGAATTTTACAGGTATACTCTTTCTCTTTCGATGATTAATCAAATTTTCATGAAACGCAAATATTATTATTACCTTTCTAGATAATATCGAGAATGCAATCACTTTTGCTAAGCTGCCACGTAACCCATCCAGATATTTTAACTCAGGAAAACTTAAACGAAATTTTGTTAGAATTATCGCAAAACTATCAACAAAATGAACTATTAAAATTAGGTAGTCACTCGTGGTTTTCTATCATTCAAACGAATTGTCATTTCTCGGAAAACAATATTATATTTGCTATAGAAATCCCAATAGTATATCCAAAAACCTTCAAATACTTTCATCTCATACCATTCCCGACAAGCCAAAATTCCATAATAATTCCGAAACTACCCTATTTGGCTCTGGAAGAAACAAGTTACCAATACATGGAAGAACCGTGCATTAAGGTAGAAAACAGAAAACAACTACATCTGCAACCAAGAAAATCTCGAACGAAACGTCGCAACAGATTGCATTGCAACCCTTATACAAAATGGTAAACCGAAATGCCGACAAACGCCCATAGAACCACCACAACTAATTTTCGAGAAAATCAATGACGAATATTTAGTAATCATCAGTAAAGAAGAAATACAAGTTCAAACATATTGCCCCGATGAAAACTATCACAGCGTCCGTGGAAACATATTAGCCCAGATTCCTGTAAACTGCAGTTTGCGTCATGAGTCATACAAGTTTGGAAATTATGAAAACACCAAAGCCAGTAAGCCACTGCTTTTGCCGAAATTCGAAGAAATATACGTAAACTACTCCAAACCTGATCAACCACTCAAGATAGAAGCAATACCTCTGCAAGAACTTCACCAGTTACGTCAACAAATCGAAGCCGTCAAACCACTGTCGATAGCCGATTGGGAGAATACTTCATCCAACTGGGAGATTTGGACATCTATTGGAGTAATCGCAGCAATCATTTTTGGCTACTACATCTACAAAATGAAAAAACCGTTCACGAAAAACTCGGCACCCAAAGGTGAAAAAGAAGAAAACCCGACAACATCGCCTTCGGTCTTTTTCCAGCCCGAAGACCTTTCTTAAGGAGGGAGGAGTTACCATAGGCCTCACTCAGCAAATCCCACGGGAACGAAGAAATCCACGAACCTGCGATTGCTGCCTCAGCATCACCGCCGAGGTTATATATATAAGAGAAAACATCATGTAAACGATTCTAACTTGTACTTTGAACACGTTACTACTCTGTACCGTAGAAAATAAATCTTTTTTAAAAACTCTTACGGCATATCCGTA